>JANHGB010044232.1:0-12389 GCA_026283785.1 Coracopsis vasa
AAGGCTGCTATGAGGTCTCCATGCAGCCTTCTCTTCTCCAGGCTGAACAGCCCCAACTTTCTCAACCTATCTTCATACGGGAGGTGCTCCAGTCCCCTGTACATTCATACATACACAAATGTCTTGACTGACTTTGGGGCAAATGAAAATTCCTGGTTACTGAGCAACCCAAAATGCCTACTTGCCAACCAGCCACTCTGCTGCTGTTTCAATTGAAATTAACTTTCCCAGTTAAAGTACAGCCCTGTGGAAACCAGATATCCTGTTTTGTCATTCTCAAGTCAGGAGAAGTGGTCCATCATACAACTAGATCATGACAGGGTGAGAAGCCAGGGCTATGGATTCCTACCAAGAAAAAACTAATGGCATAGTCTTATCTTTAGCAATCATTATCAGAAGCCTTTGGTCAGAAGGAAGCTAGAAAATCCTGCTAAGTCCTTTCCATCAAGTAGATCAGCTGCTATCTGAATCATAGGAGCCCAAACTGATGAATTACACATGGTGCTGACATTAAATCTTGGTGCATCTAGTTCTTTTTGGTTTTTAAATATGTCTAACCTCTGTTGGAGAGGGTAGCATGTGTTGTCACAACTCGGCTGCCTAATTTTAACCACTAACGGGGCTCGCTTATCCCCAGGATCCAGATTCAGGCCAGAAATAGGAAGCCGAGCGATGGTCATGTGTTTGACAAGGAGCCGGGCAGTGGGCCAAAACACATTTGAGCTGGATGGAATTTCTTGCCCCTGTGAAAATGCAGCGCTAAATCTTCCTCCCCCACTCGCCTCTTTACACACAAGTGGATCCCTCTAGTACAGTGAACTGTCACCCGAAACTAACAAGGAGGATGTGTCTCCCGGCAATCCGAGCTTCGGTCAAAAGTTCACCACTTGCCAGCCCCCCTATGCCAACTTGGACCAAGATTTCTGGAATGGTTAGAAAAATATTTTAATGTAATTCACCTTGCTATGCTATTTCATTAATAACCTCTAAAAATGCAAAGAGTGCGGCCTTAAAATTCCTTGACATCCTCAGCATATGACTAATAATAATGAAACTTTCTTGCTGTTGGTGGAGTCACTCTGTGAATGTTCTGTTTTCCCTGGAGTTTCATGGAGCCTTTAGCAAATGCAGTACATTTGCCATGTCCATTTTTTACAGGCTAGTAACTGCTGTTCAGCCAGGCTCGCCTGAGCTAGCTCTTTGTCCACCCCACTAAACTGCACTTTCCTTTCTCCCTGCACTGTACTATTTTTCTCACAAGAATATTTTGTCCGGGCATAATTTGGACGTGCTTGAAATACTCTTTTACACATTACGTCTTTCTTATTTTCTCTATATTTGTTTTGAATCCAGTCACTCAACGTCTTCCAAAATATGTCATCCATGTGAAGCACGGAGTTGTTACCAGCCCAGGACTGTGCGTGCTCCACACCGCACTGAGCTTGAAGGTCTCAGCCCTTGGATGGGGCCAGAGCATGTCTGACATGCCATTATATAACATGAAACCAATGTATACAAGACCGTATTTAAAAGTACATTTTACAGAGATCCCTATTTCTAGATCTTGCTTCAAGCATTTCTTTCTAAAATAGCCTTTTGGGAGTCAGTGGACAAGACTTTGCTTACTGGGGGTAGATCCAGGGCTACAGGATTGGTTTCTGCTTTGTTTCTGCATTCAGGCTGCTAGAACTAGGAGTTCATAATCCACTGGATGGTATCTAGAGTTAAATTAATTCTAGATCAATTTTTTGTCCTTTGTTCCAGATTTTTGCCATAATAGCAAAAGCAGAGCAAAGAGTCAAAAGCATTTTATTCTCAACACCTCCCAGACTAGTAACAAAACAGAAATCCTCTCATACTTAGTTTTTTTAAAGCATATAACAAGGCCTGATTATGGTCCATAGTCCCTATCCATCCTTGATAGGTCTGTCTCCATTGCACACCCAGATCTAATGCGATCGTGTCCATTAGATGGTCAATACCTCCCAGCTGACATGCAAGTATTTGAAGATGCCATTCTAGATGATTGGAACAGATCCTTTACCCAACCAAAGCGTCCTTTGGACCTGAGAGGTTTGCAAAGACACAGTTACTCTTTGGAATGAGAAGCGCTTGAGATCAAATCAAAAGTGTTACCAAAAGCCATGAGAGGTTGTAATCCAAACATATCCTCCCCAGCAAGTTTAGCCAGATGAGCGGCTCCCTAAGGAGCTCTCTAAGTTGGGCATGGCATGCCCAATTGCCCAGCTGACCTATTTTGTGTTGGGGGGGGGGTCTCTTTATAGAATACTCAATGAGAGGCAGACAGGCAGATCCAGAAATGTGTAGAAAAGGGAAGTGGTTAAAAACTGGTTTTATAGCCAGATGACCTTCCACTGCGTTAATTCTAAATTATCCCTTTCCTAATGAATCCAATTTTTTTCCTAACCCTGCCCTGTGCCTGCTTCAATTAACAGCTCATTTTTTAGGTTCAGGTTGTGCCATTCTCAGTTGCATTGAGAATTTATTTCCAAGAACTTCACTCACTAATAGATGTAATCCTCTAGCACAGGTGAGATTGACCAGTGATTTTTCCAAATGTGAAATGGAGATGGAATATTTTTTCAAAAATGTTTCCATATTTACTCAGTATTTTCCTATTTGTTCAGAACTTGGGACCAGTTAAAAGCTGGAGTATTCCAACCTGCTCTAGCAAAAATTGAGGAAAAAGAAACAAAAATTTATCAAGACAGTTTAATTACATTTTAAATTCCAGAATATTCATGGGCGTCTGTAAATATTCCCAGCCCCAGTTGCCATGGATTTTGAAATAACACAGACAACTAACAGCAGGTTTGGGAGTGCACTTTTTGCACTGTAGACATTTGATTTGTTTTGTAGAAAATAGAGATTAGCTTTCCTCCAAAGTCTGAGCAGTTGTTACGCTTCCACCAACAGTGCCACATGAACGTGGAAAGTGCTCTGAGTTTTTTTCCCATAGGTTTGGCCAATGTCTCCAAACACTGTAACCTGGTGGTACATGGTGCAGGAGCAGTTGCAGTCTAGGGGTGGGGGAAACTGTTCGCTTGTGGGGACTCTCTGGGAATGGTTATTTTCCATGGCATCTAGGAGAGAAAGAAAGACCTGCTTCTGGCATCTTTTGATTTTAGAGAAGCATCATCTACTGGCCTAGCCACATGATTTATGTTGAGGCAGTTCTTCAACTGAGTACTAGGTTTTACTATTTTTTAAGGAAAACATTTTCCCAGTTTTTAGTGAACAATTTGCTGGTTGCTGACGATTTTAATCTCCAGACTTTCATTATGGTTGCCAGAGAATGAAAAAGAATATGTGTGCATATATGTAACATGCATATGCACACGTGTTTGTGCATGTATACACATATATGCATACACTTTTTAACCACTTTTACTGTTTTCTTCACAATAAACTGTCCATTTGTGACAGTGTGTCAGACTGTTTATCTGGTAGTACATCCCAAGTGGCTGGTATACTAGTGGACTAGCATCCTGAGCAGTCACAAAATCCTTTTACCCAGAAAAGCCAAATGTGCATCTATTTTATGTAAGCTGATTAGTGAAAAGCAATCAATAAATCAATTAATCAATAAAACAGAATTTTGGGAAAACTGTGTATGCAACAAATGTTTCTGCAGGGTCATTCTTATTGCACTTGCTGTTGGCCCACAGTGTCAATCCTCATTCCGTGGGCTTATGAAAACTTCTGTTCTTCTGAAAACTAAACCTATTCTTTCACTTCTTTTCTTCTCCCTTCCAAGTCTATAACGAACCATTTTCTTGTTTTCCGAACTGTTGCTCACTGTGGGTTAACAAGTCTGTGAAGCTGAAAATCTCAGTGCAGGTGGGAGCAGGCTGATGTCACACATCAGCAAGACCTTCCTTGAGTAGGTTTACACAGCATGGTGTCAGAGACGGTTGTAACAGCCAGCTGGCCATCCATGCCGGGAATGCTGCTTATACTGGCAGGGCTGAGATGAGGGTGCAAGTTCCTAGGAAAACATCCCAATCCAAATCAGGCCCGCAGAAGTAAGGGGCACCTGCTGAAGGCACGCACTCAGCAAGATCTCACCACGAAAACTGAAGGAACCACACTGGGGTCTCCAGGGGCTAAGACTTCAGGTGACTCCAACAAAAGGGGTGGAAAGGATGACTGTGCTGGGAAAGGGGGGCATAAGATGAAAGTTTCCCTCCCCATGACAGAGGGATCTGCACTAGAAAGCAACAGCATCAGGGAAGCCCTTTTAAAACTACCAACTACAACAGAATTAAATGCTGATCAGCTGTAGTGCTTATTCTATAACTGAACAGTAATTAACCAGTGTTGGGGTTTTTAAAGACATTAATGTTCCCAATACAGGTAGATTTCCAGTCCTTCTTGAAAATGCATTTAAAAAAACAAGGCAGGTAGGGTGGTGTCGTAGGTTCAGCAGGAACAGTCCGGTAACTAAGGTATAACACAAAACTACTGCTGCTATCACCAACAATAACAATGATGAGGGAAATAACAAGGGCGGGAGTGAGTGAACAGCTGCGTGGTTCTGAGTTATTGGCTGGGCTTAAACCACGATCAGTGGAGAAAGAAAAATATTAACTCTGTGAACCTGTGGAAAATTAATGGTTTAGCTTTGGGCCAAGTGTTTCCACAAAAGACAACAGCAAACTGGAAGTGTTATGGATACCTAAAAGAGATCAGAGGTGAATCTTATTCTGAGTGTCTGAGACTGGTTGAATACTAGATCTTGGTATAATGAGTCAAGTTTCATTGTTGTAAGTTGTTCTAAACAAATAATAGCTATAGTGTCTGAATTAAGAAGAATTTAGAAGTTACATACACTTTAGGTATGCAGGAGACAAAAAGAGCTAAGAGTAGGGAGAACATGGACCCATTGCTACATGATCAATTCTATATTTAGAAACAGCAAGAAGGAGGATTTGGGGAACCAGAAGTTGGTCAGCCTTACCTCAATACAAGGAAGGTAATAGAGATAAATCCTCCTGGAAATCATTTCCTAACGTGAGGGACAGAAAGGTAATGGGGAGTAGCCATCATACAGTTATGAAGAGGAATTCATGCCTGACTGATCTGATAGACTTCTGTGATGAGTGGCTTGGTGGATGAGGGGAGGACAGTAGAAGTTGTTTATCTCAACTTTAGCAATGCTTTTGACCCTGTGTCCATTAACATCCCTATAGAAAAAATGGTAAAATACAGGCTAGGTAAAAGGTCAATGAGATGGGCTAAAAACTGACTGAACTTCTGGGATCATAGGATTATTATCAGCAGTGACTGAAAACAGTGACTAATGGTGCACCCCAGGGATCAATACTGGGACAAATTGTTTTCAACACATTGGACAGAGCCTTGGGTGACATGGTTTAGTGGGAGGTGTTCCTGACCATGGCAGGGGGGTTGGAACTGGATGATCTTAAGGTCCTTTCCAACCAACTATTCTATGATTATATGATTCTGTGAATCTGCTGCATATTAGCTTTCAGGCTGCTAAACCCCAGTAAGCCAAAGTGCTCTTTCAAGTCCTCAGTTTAGAAATTCACCCATCATATCGTTTAGACCTGAAGGCTTGGCTTCTAGATATTAGGTGCTCAACCTTCCCTTTCCATGAAATCTCTTCCTCTCTGCTAAGGTGTCTGATGATCGTGAGAAATTTGTATAATAGGCTAGTAGCTTGGTAGGTAGGTAGGTAGGTAGGTAGATAGATAGATAGATACATAGATAGATAGCAAACGGATAGCAAATGGATAAATAATATTTTTAGAAACAGTCTAGCAGTTGTAAGCTGCAATTTACAAAGCATTTGAGGCTCTTCAGTGTAAAAAACACTGTAGATATTTTGTGCATTTTTTCATAGATATTTTAAAGAATTTTTATTCTTTCTGAAAAGCAAAAGGCTTGACTCTGTGTTGATAAAGAAACCTGTACCAGGCTTACATTTTAAGGTAAATAGTGTGTGTAGAGGAACATAGTTGAAGAAAAAAAGATGCATTGACTTAGATATAATTGCCTTTTTACTAAGTGGATAAGGATGGTGGCGTATTTTTTTCTATTTAGTGTTTCTAGTATGTGACCAGTTCTTTAGCATGTGCTCTCCCAGATACAGAAGAAAACATGGTTCTGAATGAGCACATATAATTACTTGGATGAAAACATGCAGTCTTGGGATGCCCTGAATACCCTTTGGAAAGTTCATTTTACCCTTGTGCCAGCTTTCTCTCATCTATGTAAAAGCTGCGAGGCAGCATCACTGATTTAGGAGATTAACACTGATACAATTCATGGAGCGGGAGTCATCTTGCTTTTCTCAGATAACAGAAGTGTACAGAAGGGTGCCACGGGGCAGTCGTTTTTAGGATGCTGCTGGAACTGAAGGAAGGATGTGTGGTTTTCCAGTGAGCTGTAGGAATTCACTGATCTCTGGACTGGGCCAAATGGAGAACACTGAAGTGTCATACGCTACCCTGCTTCTATGGGGCATCTGACTTCTGACACTGTGCCAGGGTAATGTGCAAAAGTAACACAAAAAAGAACTGGCAGCCAACCTCTGAAGTTCCAGTCAAGAGCAGGACATACAGCCCAGATTGGCTGCCAGAAGAAGAGAAGCACCATATGCAAGACTACCTGACCAGGGAAAGCATAAGGGCAAAGAGGTTCTATGACATCTTCTGCAACACTGGCTTGTAACAGCACTTGCAGGTCAGTGGATGGTGGCACCTGAATGTGTTTTGCTGAATAATGAAAGTTGCTTCCCCTGGGAGAAGATGCTTACCTGGCAAAGAGCACAACACCCGTTAATCTTTGTGTGGTTTCCCTGGACCATGGCTGCAAGCTGAGCTCCATATGGGAAGGGGCAGGAGTGGGGTGCTGTGGGAATGCGAGGACTTTGGAGTTTCCTTGGTGCTGGAAGGCGAGAGACTGAAATATGGCTTGGCACGTGCCGGCTGGAAAGACATGGCATACTGAAAGACAAGCTTCTGTCCTCAGGAGTGCAGAAGGCTGGGACACAGCACAGGGTGTGTGGGAGAGGAAGAAGCCGTCAAGGATTCCTGAGGCTCCTGCTCTTCCTCTGGAGTGTAGAGTTGGTGGCAGGCTTTTCCCAACAGTCTTTTCTTGCGTGTTACTGATATCCCTAGAAATCACTCTCAGCTGGAAATTACCTTCAACTGCTTTGCGAACAGCTACCATCCTGACCCAGGAAGGTGCATGAGGGCTCCCAGAGGCAGGAGCATCCCCACACAGCAAAACCAGTAAAGCCAAATCCCAGTCTATTCCCAGGTTGGAAGTAGAGGAGTAGATCAGGACAAGAGTCACACAGACTGACAGAATTGTCCCTGTGACCAGCAATAGACAGTATAACAAAACTTTATGCCTTAATGACAGACAATACAGTTTATTTAATGCAGCAATTGTATTATTTCAACAGCCAGGGACAAAGGAATAGCTTAGAGCTGCCTTCCCATTCCATTCAGCTTTTATTCCCTCTTCTACAATAAACCATCCTCTATCTGAGCAGCAAACTGTCTGAGTTAAAATCAATTTCTGAAAGCTGTTATTAAAAATCTTGTGCCAAATTCTGAGCCTAAATCAAGTTCTGCGTATTCATTTCTTGTGGAGCAGCAATGCCAGGTATTTGTCACCCCATGTGCTTTGCTCTTACCAGCTAATACAGTACCTCAACAGAAACTTCAAAGTACTTTTTGAAGTTTTCCTCAATTAGGGTATGTTTCTGAAATGAAAGTTGCATTCTCTTACCTTGGTATATGAACTGGACCTTTATGTCAATAACTTGATTTGTTAGGATAGTGTTTCCATCAATTTAACTCAGTAGACCAGAAGTTCTTTAATGCACGCAAGCCTTCTTTAAGGAAGAAAGCATAACAATGGGAGAAGTATGCAATGGCTTATGTTCTCTACATCAATGTCTCTTACCAGTGCCAGCTTACTGAATGATTTATATGTACATGTAAAACACTGCAACTCAGGAAAGTTCCTACCTCAGGATAAGATCCTTCTTTAAAAAGTACAACTGTCCTGTGTGAAGTGTGATATAATATTCCCCGTCTGAACAACAGAAGTTTCTACCCGAGGAAGACTTAATCATGGAAGTAAATGAGAGCCTTTCTTTTCCTTACCTCAGCTTCATATTGTTGGTGTTATATGGAAGTCTGTACAGACAGAAAAGCATGCACTTTACCTGTTTGTGTTCTATTAAAAACCCAATCATCTTGTTTCTTTGCATCAAGCCGCTTGCTCTCTCAAGCTGCAGTCTTTCTCTGCCACCTACCTCCCTGTCTGAAATATTTTCTTCAAAAGGAGAAAGATGCTTCTGAAATTAAAGCTTTTACAGTAATTAAGGCCTTCACATAAAACCACTTTCTTTTTCCAAACAAAGCATGTAAATTTATGACTCTGTGCCATCAAAATCACTGAGACTGGGTATTGCAGAAGATCTACATATCACAATTAAATGAAGAATTTAATGCCTACATTGTTAAGGCTGGTGCTTAAGAAAGTTCGATGGAGCTCAGACAGAGCTTATTTGTACTTTTATATTATAACAATAAAATAAAGTACAGTAAAACAGAAAAAAAACCCGAATTTTGTGCTTGTGGATGATTGTTAGGGTACATTTTGTCTGAAATTGCCTGTCTGTTCCGAGCACAGAGGAAATATGTATCTTATATACAAACACAAATATTTCTGTAGAGTGTCTTGGTGAATGAATCTCAGAACAAGCCAACTCAGAACTCTGGTGGTTCAGTGCTGAGGGGGGAAAAGAGGTGCACAGTGACTCATCTCAGATCCAAATGTGCCACAATATCAGACAAGCTGCTAGCTCTACCTCTGAGGGCAAAACTGCCTGTTCCTATGCCGATATATGAAAAAACTTCCATATGCTTTCATATTGAAAAATCAAGCCCTAAATTCGATGTGTTCAGTGTGTTCTCATACATGTCAATATATTCCCTCATGACAGCTCTAGATTTCCCTTCCAGCCCTGCATAGTGATCTCTTCATCTGCCACGATCAGTAGCGGAGAGACAGGTGATGCCCCCAGCCCATAAGGGTTGGACGGATGAGTGACACACGCCAGATGCTGCACCCTCAGCCAGGCTGTGGCTCCCCTGGAAATACATCATGGAGTAAAAATCACCACGTACATTCCAGCTGCTGCAGAGCGTGTCACTGGAGTAGACGTGTTGTCACATGTACAAACGCACACCAAATAGTACCTGTACATGTGATTAATTAGCAGCTACCAGTTAATTCTTTGAGACACAGAAAAAAAGGGGAGGAAAGTGAAGGGAAGGGCAGGGAAGGGAAGGGCAGGGAAGGAAAGGAAAGGAAAAGGGAAAAGGGAAAAGGGAAAAGAGGAAAGGGAAGATTACAATTAACTGTGCAAGATCTCTGAGGTTGAAAATTAGAAACAAAATAAAATTGGGTTCCTCAGGACAGTGAAGGAGACAAGGAAGTTAGTGATACATGTCTCATGCTATTTTACCATACCTATTTTTATCTTTAATTTCAGTTAATAGAGTGTCCATGAAAACTACCAAGCCAGCAGCTCTTGAGCCTTAAGTCTTCTGCATCAATTCAGACCCAGAGGCTACACCTCAAAAACAGCCCTGGGAACACCATGGAAACAGTTGCCAAGCCTTAAAAAACCAAAAAGCTTTTAGAGAGACAGAGCACAAAGACTGACAAGATAAGAAAGAAGGACAGCAATATTGATCTCAATACATTTCAGCCAAATTTGATCCAAGTAAACCCACAAGTAGTACATTCAACTAGAAGTTAAGTATGTGCTGAATTCTACAGACAGGTTAAGGCTTTAGAGAATAAAACAGCAGAAGTAGGAAGTCTCATGAAACTGGTTATTGTTTCCTAGAGGGGGCACTGCACAGTGTAAATGATGCACACAGCAAATGGACAAAGATTGCAAGAAACTGGAGTCAATAGAAAATCTTTAGCATTTAGGAGTATAAATACTGCTATATAGGAGTATAGTATATGAACATTATACAGGAGTATTCATATTAGCTAGTTCATGAAATGTGCAAGATGTTCATTGGTAACTTAAAAATCACACCGATAAATTTTGCAAGTAACATAAGGGCAAGAGTGGTGAGTAGGGTAGAAGGTGGAAAGGAAATATGGAAGGGAAATATGGAAAGATCTGAGTCTATTGCTAAGTCTCTTGGCACTCTCAAGAACAAACAGCACATGAATGGAGCTGTTTGCAACATTACACTTCTAGGACTAAGGAAGGTAGGTGATGGATAGGATCCTGGAAAGGATGACTCTACAAGGGGTCATGAGCAGATGTCATAAGCTTGCATGGAATCACCAAAGCAGCCTGGTTACTTGCAATCTCAGTCAGCTATGTAAGTGCCTAGAAGAACTGCCAGACACATGCCTGTACCGTCAGCTCCACACCATTGAACAGTCCATGGTTTTTACCAACTCATAGCAGTGATCCTGCAAATACTGTAGTGATCACAGTGGGAAAGCATGTCAGCATGATGCGTCTTTAAAATTGTGTTGTGGCAAAAAAAAACAACAACCATAAGCATCAGTTGCTAAGAAGGTATTTTACCTTGTGTACACCTTCAGCAAAAGACATCTTGGGATAATAGCATGTTCTTGTATCAATATTTTTAAAACAATGTTGAAAAATTGCACAGGGTGCAAAGAAAAAAGGTGCAAAAATTATAAGAGGACTGGAGAAATTGCTGTAGAAAACCAAAGATCTACATCTGTCTTGGCTGAAAGAGAAAAGAAAAAGATTATTATGTAGAATAAAATAAGTTTCATAGAAGAAAATATTACACACAAAAGGACTGTTTGGCTAAATGAAGTAAGGCATTATATGAACTAACAGCTGGAAGCTGAAGCCCGCCCAACTCAAGCTGGAAGTGAGGAAAACTGAAAGCAGCTGAGCACAGCAGCAAACGCCTGCAGCAAGGGCTGGATTCTCCATCCACCTCCTTGTATCTTTCAGTTGGGAAAGTGTGATTTCTGGAAACAGCACAAGGCTCCCTTGGCTTCTAAAAAAGTGTATTATCAACACCATGAAGGTCCCTTCTGTCTAAGAAATGCTTAATCCTTTTATTGAATATGATGTTCATTGCTCAAGCTTTTGCACCCTGGGTGCTTGCAGGCTGGCACTGGATATAGAATTTCCAGTGAAGGTGAGCAACAAATATGACCGGTGCTATCATGTTTCCATGACTTTTTTGTCCCAGTCTTTCTGAATGTGGATGTTTTGTTTGATGATGTGTTTGCTTGCCTAGTGAGCCATTCATGGTAATACCCAGTTCTTCTTTTGTGAAAGGTTCCAGCTTAGTTAGGAGGTAGCATTGACTTGCTTTATAAGAATATTTTGAGAGGCTAGTTGTAACTTTCTGCATCTCATGGTTTATTCAGAACCCATCATTCTTTATTCCTAACAAGATTTTCTTTCTGCATTTCTGCTGTGAATATTACCAGTGCATGATTGCTGGAGTAGGCCCATGACAGTGTTTTAATAGTACACAGCCAATTCTTAACACGTCCTTCCTAAAAGTGTGCTTTCCTTCATTGCTGTCATAATTTTCTCTCTCATACATCTCAGCTGGTTTTTTCCAAGCCTTTGTAGTTCCTTGTGTGACTTAACCCACCTAAAAGTCTTTAGTTAGGACCAAGAAAAACTATTTCTATATAATTGTAAATATGCAGTGAGATCATTAGTGAATTTAGTTTCTGACTTTAGTTCCCAGGACAATTTCCTAGACCTTAGTTTCCAGGATAATTTCCTATACCGGGGCTGATTTCACAGAGAACGCAAAACCACACCAACACGCCAACACTTTTGCATGAATGTTTGACTGCTCTGCATTCAGGCACTGAAGTTTGCTTGTGTCTTATGCTGGACAGTTTTACAGTCAAGCAGCTGTTTATAAAAGAAACCGAATTCATACCAAGCCACATCAGACCTGATTCCGCTAATGTATACTTGAGTGTGAGGTAAGATCCCTAAATTCAGCCCTCGTAGACTGATTCTCCAGGGGACACAAGCCAGACCATTTGCTGTATCACAGCACCTGGCTGCCTATGTTGCTGTTCCACTTCATGTTGCTCTTCACAAGAAGCAAACCTTCAGCCTTGGTGAGTGTCAGATTCTGCGTTTGCGGTTGCACACAGTGGTTGGAGAAGAGAGGAGAGGTACGTTGTGTCTTTGGAGTACTTGTTCATAGACTCACCTTCTGAGAAATGGGCTTTTGTTTTTGTATGTTACATAGCGTACTGTTACCTTTGACAGAGGCACAGGTTTCTGCGAGGTGGGAAAGCTCCCTACGTCTCAGGAGCAGGGACAT
>JANHGB010044235.1:17669-34414 GCA_026283785.1 Coracopsis vasa
GAAGCTGTCAGATGAGCCAGAGGACATGGATTACCCTGAAGAAGATGAAGAAGCTTATCATGTGATCCAAGTGCGCTCTTCTGCTAAAGATAAGCCCATGACCTGGACTCACTACATCGCGGCCGAGGAAATGGACTGGGACTATGCCCCTGTGAAGCCAGTGTCCCTGGACAGGTAAGAGTGGGGATGTGTGCCCATGAGGCTGCTCTTCAGTCAGCCCTGCCAGCTCTTCTGCTTTTCCACAGAAATTTGTTTTCCTTTCGCCCAACTTGGACGGTTTTGTTCTTCCTTATTAATGCTAACAGTGCTGATGCAGGAGAAGGGTGGGCTTGGCTAGGGCACGGGAAGGCAGGACCAGGCTTTGCTCCATTTTACTCAATGTCCTGCGGAAGCATTTGCCTCCAGGGCATTTGTCTCTCTGTCACCCAGATCTCTGGCATCAACCCCTTCTGACCAGGCAGCTATGCCTGGTGACCCTTTGGGCTGGTCTTGCTCCTGGGAAGGAGCTGGGATGATCAAGAAAAGGCACATGTCTATTGCCTTATGCTCATACACTGGGAGTGTTCCCTGACACAGGACAATCCTCCATGCTCCCAGCTCTCACAGTCACCACTTCCCTCCAAAACAGGGCAGTCTTAGCCCAAGGCTGCTATCGTGCAACCTAGCTGAAGCTTTCTCCATTAAAGAAGCACTGAGTCACTTGAAATGATATTTCCCATGATGTATACTGTGATTGCAGTGATTGGTGTCCCCACCTTGCACTGGTAGTCCCCAGACAGCTGTGTAGGTCCTTGGATGATGGAAGGCCTTGCTTTGGTTCTGACAGTGTCCCACATGTGGCTGTCTGCTCTTTCTCTGCCTTGCCTGCAGAAACATGACAAGCCTGTTCCTGGAGTCTGGTCCTCATCGGATAGGTTCAAGGTATAAGAAAGTGATGTTTGTGGAGTACGAGGATGCAACCTTCAAGAAGCGCAAGGTGTCAGATCAACTGGACAAGGGAATTCTGGGGCCTGTCATTAAAGGGGAGGTTGGAGATCAGTTTAAGGTAAGAGAGAGATTGCTTTCAACAAAGAAGAAATGGAAGGGAAACTTCAAAGCTTGATGCTGTTCCTCCTAATAGCACTTGGTTTGTGACTAAGGTCTGACATAAGTCCTTGGGGTGCTCTGTCATGTTTGGTAATATCTAAAGTTCACCAGAAAAGCAGATGTTACTGAAAGTTAAAGCTAAAATACTCTTGGTGAGGTCAGCAGAGATGCACAGGGTATGGCCCAGTCCCCTCGATTTGACTTCACTGCAGACATCGTAGGAACTGTGTGAATCAATCCATGACACATGGCATCCATCACCTTCCCCTGAGGCAGGAGTGTCCTCTCATCCTCCACCCTTCTCCGTCTGTGTGCTCTTACCATACAGTATTGGGGACTGTCGCTTGTGTCTCCCCAGGTTCCTCTACTGACCACTTGATTTGTTTGGTGCTAGGAGGAATGGGATGATTTCCGGGAGCTTCACATTGCTGCTCCTGCTTAGGGTTCCTTGTGCAGTTGTGGGCATGAAGCTGAAGGCAGTGCCTGTGGCAACCCCCCCCAGAGCTATTTAGAGAAGTAAATGAAGGGTTTCAAGCAGTGAGGTGTGGAGCACTTTGAAGCTGTTGACTGTTGAACATACTTGGTGTGTTTGTCCTCTGACGCCTCCGGGATTAACAGACCTCTTCTGTCTCATATGCAAAGTGAGACTAAAGACTTTCCTTTTAATAAACCTGGTATTTACATGCCTTCCCTAAGATGGGCACCTCCTGGAAAGATGGACAGGGTAGACTGGTAGAGACAGAGTTATTTCTTCTATCCTCATTCCTGCTTTATGGTCCCAGACATGTCTGGTTTCCTCCCAGTTGGATACTGGCAGGTATCTGATCCCAGAGCACTGCTTCCCAGTGTTTCCCCCCTGAGGAAACAGAGGGCTCACACTGTTCAGAAACCACTGAACATTCCCGCTGCCTGTCCTCATTTCAGATCGTGTTCAGGAACCTGGCGAGCCGACCATACAACATCTACCCTCACGGCCTCACCAGCGTCAAGCCATACCACGCCATGAAGCCTTCTCAAGGTAAGGCAGGCCACAGGAACCTGGGACATCACTTGGCCACTGCCATTCTCCTGGGCCAGTAGAGCTTCCTGCAGCCTGTGGTAAGACTGGCTGTCCAACCCACCCGTCCAAGCACCTGAGCCCTGGAATCCTGAAGGTGATGATGGTTCTTGGTCCATGTCACCTTTGGTGCCATGAAATCCTCTCTAAGAAAGGTTTGGATGATGGCTGGAAGAAGGGGCATTCTCAGTCGGGGAGCTGGGACTGTGTTGTTTCATCCGTCCTGGAGGCCTCCACTTTCTGATGAGGCAGGAACCACGCTGGTGTTGGCCAGCTTGCTTACAGTCCTCATCCCATGGGCTCGCCCTTGCCTTGCTTTAATGCGGGGCGTTCATTATGATTCAGACTCTCCCTCTCACAGCTTTGAGAGGGTTTCTTTTCGGCTGAGGCTGGGCTAATTTTCCAGTTTGCAGGAATTTCAAGGGCTTTCAAAAAGGCATATGCCTCTCCATGTCCCCCTGGTCCCAAGGGCTCCCTTTGTCCTGATCAACTCTCCATGCAAGTGCATGCTAGCAGGTGCATGGGATGGGCATCAGTTTGGGGAGTTTTCTATGCAACTTGTATGGTCAGGAAACCTCCTTTCTGAGCTCTTTTAAAAAGCAGGATCAGTCCTTGCTGGAGCAGCCCAGACCTAACTGACCTGCCCTTGGGCTGTGTGTTGCCAGATAAGGATGTGAAGGACATTCCTGTCCCCCCTGGCCAGTCATTTACCTACAGCTGGAAAGTCACCACTGAGGATGGGCCAACGCAGGCAGATCCTCGCTGCCTCACTCGTTTCTACTACAGCTCCATCGACCCAGTGCGAGACACGGCCTCGGGTCTCATTGGGCCTCTCCTGATCTGCTTTAGGAAGACCATGGATCAGAGGGGAAATCAGGTGGGTCCTTCCTTTGCTGCTTCAACTGCCAGGCTGAAAGGCTGGAATAACTGCAGTGGGTGAAATATTTGAATCATAGATTCATCATAGAATGGTTTGGGTTGGAAGGGACCTTAAAATCATCCAGTTCCAACCCCCATGCCACTGGTAGGGACGTTTCCCACTAGACCAGGTTGCTCAAGGTCCTGTCCAACCTGGCCTTGAACAAGCTTGGGTTTGGGTAGAACCAAATTCGTCTGTCCTCTTCTCTCCAACCCTCCCATCAGTCCCAATGCCCCTGCTCATCATCCTCCCTTGCATGCTCCCTTCTCTCCAACCTTGGGTCCTATCTCCTGTGAAATAGCAGTAAACTGTTCCCCATGCACCCAGGCTAAGACCTGGCAGCTACACTGTGCCCTGGGGCACTTTGATCAGAGCAGGAAGAACTGCTTCCCTCTCTGCCTTCCAGATAATGTCAGACAGGACAAGGTTTGTGCTGTTTTCAGTCTTCGATGAGAACCGCAGCTGGTACCTGGAGGAGAACATCAGGAGGTTCTGCACTGATGCAGCCCATGTGGATATCCAGGACCCCCAGTTTTATGCCTCCAACGTGATGCACAGTGAGTGCTCAGCCAGGAGCCTCCTGAAAAGCCTTCAGGAGCAAACAGGGAACATGCACCAGCCATGGGGTAATCAGGTCCTGACAAAACGTTTCACCTCTGCTCTCTTCCAGCTATTAATGGCTTTGTGTTTGACAACCTGGAACTGAAACTGTGCCTGCATGAAGTCGTGTACTGGTATGTCCTGAGTGTTGGGGCCCAAGCAGATTTCCTCTCTATCTTCTTCTCTGGAAACACATTCAAGCGCAACATGGTCTTTGAGGATGTGCTTACCCTTTTCCCATTTTCTGGAGAAACAGTCTTCATGAGCTTGGAAAAGCCAGGTTAGTAAAATGGGCTATTCTATAAATCATGGGCTTGGCATCACAGCGGAGATAAGTGAGCACCTCCAGCCACTTCTGGTGCCCAATTGCATTTTGGCAGCCCTGAGAGCAAAGGGATGCACAACCTGCTGGAAGAGCAAAGTGAGAGGCAGTGATTAAACCCTTCTAAAGCTTAAATCAAAGAAATTAAATTACCATGTTTCACTTCATTAATGGGGTGTGTTAAGGTCACACGTGCTGCTAAGCCAGTAAGCTGGCTGCAGTAACATAAGTACAGTGGACCTTGCATCTGCACCCTTGGCTCCAAGCTTGGAGGTCAAGGGGAGCAGCAGTGCTGTCCCTGCTGTGGGCTCAGGCACTGGTCACAGCATCCCATTTATCTCCACACCTTTGCAAGGACAGAAGTAGCAGCCATGGAGGAATCCTAGAGGGATTTGCTTCAGAATTCAATTTTATTTCCCCCCACTCCCCATTTTTTCCTTAGCACTTGCAGAAGTGGTACCATTAACCGTTTCCTCACTCACAGAGGAAACACAGGATTTACCACGTGGCTGCAAACGGTGCTATGATGGTCACAAGCACTGCACCCTGAGCCAAGCTGGCAGGGTTCCTACATACCCCAGGTATCTGTCTACATCCCAGCCCAACACTGCATCCATTTGGGCCCTGCTATTTGCCTGCTGATCGGGAGCAGCCCAGCAGCTCCGGCAGCAGCAGGTGACAGCTCTCTCCAGTGTCAGAGCCTGGTTATTACACACCTCATCCACTCCTGGCACCTGGGGAAGAGGCACTTGCTGCCGGGAGCAAACGCGTTGGCTGGGGATGTCAGCGAGCATGAGGCAGCCTTTTCATTTCTCCCTGCTTGAGTGGGAGAGCTGTGACAATGGTGTGTAGGGGAGAGGTGTGTTTGACAGCACCAGCATGTCTTTGGAGATGAATTATGGTGATTACGCTGCTGCTGCTGGAGGCTTTGTGGGTTCTCAGTGCGTTAACTGATCTCACCAAGTCAAGGGCTCTGCTGATGGTGCTTGTCAGGACTGGCTCTGATGTTGCCAGCAGCCCTGATGTCTTGTGAGTCCAGCTGTAAGATGCTCTAGGGATCATGAAAACATGAAATCACTGCCATGAACTGGAGGCTGCCTGTAAATACAGGATGCAGTAGCAAGGGAGCCACATGGGGATGGCATCTCTTCTGCTTTCCCACTGTGGTGGGCTGATGTGTCCTCTTCTCCCCTCTTGAGACAGGTGTCTGGATGCTGGGGTGCCTGAATCCTGACTACAGAGACCGAGGGATGCGTGCCAAGTTCACAGTTTTGCAGTGTCAGCAGGAGCAATACACTGATGGGGAAGATTATGTGGATTTTGAGGAGGACGATGCCTACGCCATTGACTTCCAACCCAGGGGCTTCTCTAAAAGAAAGAGATGGCGCAGGCCATGTGTGAATGGGCAACCGAATATCACCTCTTCCAGAAACGAGACTGAGAAGCCAAGGTTGTGCTTGACAGAACCCAGCCACGGGGCCCTCCTGAGCAATGGCAGGATTTCTGATCCCACTTCCAACGGCACATCAACTTTTTTAGGAACAGTCCCACACCCATCTGATGTTTCCATGTCCTCTCTGTCAGAGACAAGCTATGAGCCGGTGTCCTACGAATCCTTTCTGGAAGATGACAAAGAATTGTCAAAAATGATCAGCCAGGAGGAAGGGTTTGGAGCTCCTTCACCTGGAGAACACTTGGTGAGTGCCAGTGGAAGGGTCCATGGTACTCTGAGCTCAGAAGTTCAGCAATGGCTGCACCAAACCATGCCAGCTCCAGAAGATGCTCTGGCAGGAAAGAAGGTGACAAACACCTCAGAGGTGCAGGAGCCAGTGGAAAGGACAATGACGCAGCCTGGTGGTACCTTAGGGGTCCTGGAAGCAGAGCCTCAGAAGACAGCTACTCGTGCAACAAGCTTGTGGGACTCAATTGCTTCTGGTGCTGACAAAGCTCTTCAAGAGAACAGGAGCTCATTTCATGAGAATGACCTGGAGCACAATCTGGGACTCCAAGATACATCTTCGCAGGGTGCTGAGGACAGGTTACTAACAGGGACTAATAAAATATCCTTGAATCTATATGAGCCAAAGGAGACAATCAGTGCAGAGCCAGCTTTAAGTACTGATCATAACTCTTCTTCCACACCGGACAATCCTTCTGCCTCTTCAGATGAGACAGAGAGCAACAGGACTTCTCCTGCTGCGGTTCGCAGTCACACCAGAGAAAGCAATTATTCATCAAATGAGCTAGATGCCAGGCAGGAAGAAAGACATCACAAAGTGGTTTCACAAGGCTTTCATGAGTCTTTCGAAGGGGGAAATTATTCTTTCATGGACCCGGGACCCAGAAAACCTGTGCAAGAACAAATCTTCACAGAGGAGAGTAACTTCTTGCCTGCAAAAACTGGCCCAGAACAAGAAGCCAGTGAACTTGCCAAAGGCACAAACCATCTAGAAACCACCTTTGCACAAACCAATGATCTCGAGCCTTCCAGCTACATAATGACAGAGGAGAGGGATGAATTAGTCTTGGAGGCAGTGTTTCAGGATGCCACAGCCACTAAGGAATTGCCACAGATGGACGGTCCTGCCTTGTCTGAGCTGAACACCGTGGCCAATGACACAGGGCAGTTCCCAAATGGTTTCTTAAGCAGCCCTGAGCAGTTTCTGCAACACAGAGCTCCAGCCCCAAGCGTGAGTGGCCCTGCCTGGAGGCCTCGGCAGGTGAGGTCACTGGAGAGCAGAGCAGAGCAGGATGTGGCCAGCCAGCCCCCCGAGACAGCAGTGAATAGGAAAGTGTGTGGACCTCATTCCCCTTTTAGCAGCACTTGCTTCAGAAAGAGGTCCCTGATACCAAGCGACACCTTGCCTGAGGTGATGGTGGCCAGGCAAAGCCTGGAACTAAACCCAAACATGATTGAGGAGAGACCACAGCCAGGCAAGGATGCTCCAGAGGCTCTGCAAGGAGATGGCACTGATGAGGTGCATCCCGAGGGGAGGCTGAGCACAGATGGCCATGTTCAGAGCAGCAGTGAGGGGGCTCAGCGCAGCGGGCGCTCCTTCCCTACATGGGGAGCAGGGGGGAGTGGGGCAGCAATGGCAGCAAGCAGCTCCGAAGCTGCAGACCTGGCCTCAAACTGGGATCTGGTCACCCTGGGGGCAGCGGGACACACTGGGAGCTTGGGGAGCCCAGCTTTGGCTGAGCTCCATCCAGGGAGAGGTGCTGCCTGGAGGGGTCCTGGGAATGAGCAAGCTCAGGGGAGAAGCCAGATGGAGGAGCAGACCAATTCTGTGGAGCAGCCGGGTCAGTTCAGTCCTCAGCACCAGCAGCCCCAGGCCAATGCCACAGAGGACTATGTGCCTGAAAGCACATATGGGGAAAGCCAGGAAGAAATCCCTATGAAACCAGCATCCAAACAGAACTATTCCCTGTCTTCAAGCAGCCCCTCTCACAACCATAGCACTACCACAGATCCAACCAAATATGTGCAAGCCAGTCCGGATGGATGGCGGGAGCTTGGTGGGGAAAATGTCCTCAGAGAAACCATGAAGAGAGAGGGACAGGGCCTAGGAGAGCCCAGGGAGGATGGAAAAAGCAATAGCACAACTGGGAAGAGCAACCATGGCCCAGGACACAGGGAGAGACTGGCTCTGAACAACGGGACCCATTCCAGCCCCTCGAGGCCAAAGGCTGACAAGCCGGAATATGATGAGTACGGTGACACAGAGCAGACCATGGAGGATTTTGACATCTATGGGGAAGAGGAGCACGACCCGCGCTCCTTCCAGGGGGAGGTGCGGCAATACTTCATTGCGGCAGTGGAGGTGATGTGGGAGTACAGGAACCAGAGACCCCAGCACTTCCTGAAAGCCATGTAAGTGTGACTGTCCCTCATGTATTCCTCCTGCACTGTGTGGCATGGCGTTGGCATGTCCTGGAAGGCAGGGTCACAGGTCTATGCACAACCCAGCCAAGCAGCCTAATGGAAGGATGCTCCCAGTGCCTTCCCTCCACCTGGGGAGTTTTGTAACCCCAGCAACCTTGAGCTTCCTTGCACATGGGTCAGGGATGCTCTAGGCTCTGCTCTGTTGCTTAACTGCCCTCACCCCTGCAGGGACCCCCAGAGTGGCAGGAGGAAGCCTTTCCAGCAGTACCGCAAGGTGGTTTTCCGAGAGTACCTGGATGATTCCTTCACGCAGCCAGTGCTGCGGGGAGAGCTGGACGAGCACTTGGGCATCCTTGGACCGTACATCAGGGCCGAAGTTGAAGATGTCATCATGGTGAGTTGAAAGTCCCCATCTCCCACAAAACCTGAAATCCTGCCATTGCTGGCTCCGTTCAGAGTGACCTCAGTGATTGGCAGCAATATCAGAGTGCTCGGATGCAAAGCCCTGGACCCGAGACAGAGCCAACCCCTGTAACAGCACAGCCTGAGCAGCAACTGGGCTCCATGAGGAGCCTTCTAGGTAAAGGGATTGTAAAAAGAGCAATGAGCTAACCAGGGTGCAGTACGGCTTCTTTGGGTGCTGTAGGTGAGGGCAGGCTTGAGCCTTCTTTACCTCCAAAGGTCCTTCAGCAGCCACCTAAGAGGTGGAAGGCTCTTCACCAGGCTCATAGGCCTGGAGAAGCTGCCTGGTTTCCAATGAAATCTTCACCAGAACACATTCATCACCTCTGGGCTCCAGAGACTGTAGTGTAGCTGCCCTTGCTCCCATTGAGCAGAGAGAGGGCCTCATCCTGCTGACATGACCAGGATGTGCTTTCCACTGGGGTCCCACTGCAGAGCCACAGCTTGTGGATCAGCGGGGGTTGACCACTGCATGGAGACCAGCTGGAGATCTGAGTACCAGGGACATGTCTGCCTCCTTCCCACCTGCTGGCTGCATCCAACCCCGGGGTCCAGGGCACTCTCAGTGCTGCAGCTTTGCTTTCCCTTCTCTCCGGTGCAGGTCACATTCAAGAACCTGGCCTCGCGGCCCTTCTCCTTCCACTCCACGCTGCAAGCCTATGAGGAGACGCAGGATGCGACACAGGGTGGAGAGGTGGTGCAGCCTGGCAAGATTCGGAAGTACACCTGGAAAGTCCTGCCCCAGATGGCACCCACCACGCAGGAATTCGACTGCAAGGCCTGGGCTTACTTCTCCAATGTGGACCTGGTAGGTGGGAGCCTGCTCCATAGGGCATCCCAGGAAGGAGAGATGGGCAGCAAGCTTGCATTCTGGCTGTGAGATCAAGGATTTTCCTATGGTGCTGTGCTGAAAGCTGTGTCTGTGCAGATCCTCAGGTGTCTGACAGTGCTGAATGCATGTTGCTGTTTCTCCTCTTCCCTTTTCTTAACTGGGTTTTCCTCCTCTTTCCCTAGTTGTACCAGACTTATGAGACTTGTAGGGAGCCAGTATTCTGCAGTCCCCTACAACTTTGCCCAATCTAGCTGAATGGGTCTCTATGGGTCCAATGTTAGTGGGGTAAAGACTGATGGACAGTTGGACAGACAGACACCACTTCTCTTGATAGTACAGGCAAACACTTCCAGCACAACTCTCTTAGCCTGGGGCAGAGTGGGGATCCCCCAGTGAACCCAGCATGTCCTTCCCACCCTGCATGGACCATGCCCTGTGCAGGAGTGGGATCCGGACCAGGCATGCAGACAGAGCCACCACTTCCCTCCCTGCTGTTCTGTTTGCGGGTGTCAGAGCATCCTTCCCCTCCGAGGCAAACCCTTTTCTCCCTGCTCGTCGGCAGGAGAAGGACCTGCACTCGGGGCTCATTGGGCCCCTGATCATCTGCCGCCGTGGGGTGCTGAGCTTTGTTTTCAGGCGGCAGCTGGCTGTGCAGGAGTTCTCCCTGCTCTTCACCATCTTCGACGAGACCAAAAGCTGGTACTTCTTGGAGAACATGGAGAGGAACTGCCGCCCTCCCTGCTATGTCCACCAGGACAGCCCTGGCTTTAAGAGAAACCATTCTTTCCATGGTGAGGATGCTTGCCCTTGCCCTTCCCATGGTCTATATTGGGATGGAAACCCCCTGAAGCCTTGAGCTGCTCCTGACCACTGCCTTTCCCAGCCATCAATGGCTATGTGAGCGACACACTGCCCGGGCTGGTGATGGCTCAGCAGCAACGGGTCCGATGGCACCTCCTGAACATGGGCAGCACTGAGGATATCCACTCCATTCACTTCCATGGGCAGCTGTTCAGCGTCAGGACTAGCCAGGAGTATCGCATGGGAGTCTACAACCTTTATCCTGGTGAGAGGCAGCGCGGGCGCTATGCACGGTCCTGCTGCTGTGGCTTTATGTCCATGCCTGTTAGGAAGTGCCAAGCCTGTGGGGGAGCAGCAAAGAGGGGGAATGGATCTGAAACTGGTATTTGCATAGCACTTGGCACTGTGGTATCCCATTACAGCCAGTAACTCCCCTCTGCTCTGCTCTCCATTCCTGACCAGGTGTCTTCGGGACAGTGGAGATGTGGCCTTCACATGCTGGGATCTGGCGAGTAGAGTGCAAAGTGGGAGAGCACCAGCAAGCCGGGATGAGTGCTCTCTTCCTTGTGTACAACCTGAGTGAGTGATCCTTTGTGCCCTGGCCATGGCCAGCATGGTTTTGAGCTCTCTCCCCCAGGTCTTTCAGCATTTCCCTTGGGGTGACCCAAGTGGGGTCTTCTGGGTTTTCACTCCTAAAGGAAGTCATCACTTCAGCCCTGGTCACCCTGACAGCACAGAGTTATGGACACAGCAGGGGTGAAGGCTGGGAGAGCAGCTTCATTTGCCTGCAAATATGTGCTCCCAGAGCTCTCATTTTCCACAATTGAGGATCCCTGGTCCTCCTACAACTGCAACTGTATGCACACACTGGTGCCTAACTGCATGCACACACTGCCTAACCACATGTCAAGAGGTAAACTGAGGCACGAAGTGATGGCAGGAGGCAGAGAGAAACACTGCCTGACTGCTGTCATGGAAACAGCCCAAAGAGCAAAATCCATAGGGAACCTCTGACTCCACCCCAGAGCATCACATTTCTGCCTTGCCATAAGTAAGCACTGGGGGAAGTGGTTTGCGAGAGTAGCATTTTGTCACTTCCCGGCAGTGTTCAAGGCCAGGTTGGATGGGGCTTGGAGCAGCCTGTGGAAGGTGTGGAAGGTGTCCCTGCCCATGGCAGGAGGCATGGAACTACGTGATCTTTAAGGTCCCTTCCAACGCAAACCATCCTACGATTCTATGGTATGCGGTCACACCGTGAAAGCTTCTCTCCTCTTCCTAAAGGAGCACTAAAAATCAGCCAGAAAATGTTTCCATAAGTTAAAAACTTGCTCAAGATTTCACACTCACATATTCCACAAAAGCATTTGCCATGCAGCAGACAGGTCAAGATGTGACAAGTCACTAACAGTAATGGTTATGATAACAGACAAACAGCCCTGTGCTCACAGACCAGAAGAGAGACAGGAGTGTCAGACAGACTCCTTTACTGATGTGGTATTTGTTTCTAAAAGATGCTGCCTAGCAACAAAAAAGCCCAAGAGCAAGACATGGGTATAAGGAAGAGACACTTGTCAGCATTGCTGGGAGACTGGGACACGGCAGTGAGAGGTCAGGGACTTGGGGACAGGAGTGGGGCTGATGATAAGAACTCTCTGCTGCTGACATCAGGGTCGAGAGCAAGAGCTTCCAGCATCCTTAACATTCAGGGATGGATGTGGATACATCTGAAACACTGCTTAGTGTGAGACAAACAAGCCTGGGGGCTCCTGGGGTTTGAGACAGCCTCCCTGAGCCTGGAGGCTGCTGGCCAGCATAGGCTTTTCCTGCAAAAGCCTTGTTATCTAATCAGCTGTCCCTGTGTTTTGCCCTCCTTCTCCCTGTGTGGCTGCAGACTGCCAAAACGCCCTCGGCCTGGCCTCAGGCCACATTGCAGACTCCCAGATCACAGCATCAGGGCAGTATGGTGAGTACCCGTTGTTGCAGGTGAGGCTGGGGCAGCTTTAGACAAAACAACTCATTTGCTTGCCTGCCCAAGGCTCTGTTACACCAGTCCCTGGCAGAGTCCTTCCTCCATCCATGCCCATGTCAGCATCCCAGCTGCGACATTAAGCTGCCTTCCCATATGTCTGGCCCACCATGCCAGTGCTCTGCCACCCTGTATGTGGCTACTAAACCCTAGGGTGATCCTCCAGCCCCATCCCACAGATGTACTTGTCACTGCCTTGGGCTGGGCAGCACCAGGGGCCAGCAGCATCCTCATATCTGCATGCCTTTCTTGCAGGGCAGTGGGCTCCTTACCTGGCCAGGCTGGATAACACCGGCTCCATCAATGCTTGGAGCACAGACCGCAGCAACGCCTGGATCCAGGTAAGAGAGGCCCTGTTGCTGGAAGCACTGCTGAGAGCATTCCAACAGCATGCTTGTGGCTGATGATCCATCCTCAGCGCAGCAGAGGAATCTCCTGATGGTCCAGCTACAACATCAGATGGTGCAAAAACCCCTCAAAGACAGAGTGAGAACAGCTCACCTCTCCAAACAGCTCTCCCCTGCCCTCTCCCTGCTGCTGGCTGACTTGTGTCCTTCTGGACAACTGCATTAAATAGTTTTGTAGCCTATGCCCATTTATATCATGATGGAATGAGTTCCACAGGTTTGCAGTGCATTGCCTGAACGTGGCTTGGGTTTTCCATCAGAAATGAGTCCTTGACTTTCGTTCTCAGGTGGACCTTTTGCGTCTCATGATTATTCATGGCATAAAAACCCAAGGGGCCCGACAGAAGTTCTCAAGCCTCTACATCTCCCAGTTTGTTGTCTTCTACAGCTTTGATGGGCAAAGGTGGAAGAAATACAAGGGGAATGCCACCAGCAGCCAGATGGTAAGACAAACAGGTCTTGAGGAGAGTGTCGTCCCAGGATGGGGCTCTTGGGGTGATGAGGGCTGGGGAGCTCTGTACACATGGCAGAGACCTTGGGCATTCACTGCCAGGATGGCTGAATCACAGATCACAGATCTGCAAGGGCCTTGCTGTCCGTGTCCTTCTGTCTCATGTTAAATTGACCAAACTATTTCTTTCCACAGTCCCAGGTGGCTGTAGGATCCACCACTTCACATTATGTTGCACGTTACTTAGAGTTAGGCAAAAGATTTTGCCTGAATATCTGGTTTTTTAACCCCAAAGACAAATCTGGTTTTCTAAAACCATTGTGCAGATGCAGATGATTTGGGGGATCTCTACTCATTAGAAAAAGCCACAACTTAAATATGCATGGGCTGATCATGCCAGCGGGAGAAGGAAAAAGCCTCCATCACAAACACCAGCGGTGGCCAAAACTTTCCCCAGGTTCTTTTTCTCCCCTCTGTTTGGTGAAATTATAAAGAGATGTCCATTTGGAGAAACCTCCTCCCATTTCTCAGTGGTTCACCCTGATTTGCTCAGTGTTCTTTGGTCTGAGTCACATCTCAGATCATTTCCCTTTTGTAAGCATGCTGATAAGATACAGCAGTGCCAGACAGAAGTGTTATTCTGCCCACTAATCCGTGCTCTTCCACTGATACAACAATCCTTTTTTCTCCCCTTCCCTGCAGCTGTTCTTTGCAAATGTGGATGCTACTGGAGTGAAAGAAAATCGCTTCAACCCTCCGATCATAGCCCGGTACATCCGCATTAACCCCACTCACTACAGCATCCGGACCACAATGCGCATGGAGCTCCTTGGCTGTGATCTGAACAGTATGTCCCACCTCCAAAAACCAAGCACCAAAGGAGAGGTCTGATCCAGTGGGGTGTCAGGCACCAGCTCCACACATTTCAGGACTCCCCAGGCAGTTGTAGAAGGGCAAGGAGGAGGCTGGAGATGGCATTGAGATATTGGGAAAACAAAGCTGGAACCTCTCATTATGGTCTTAGAAATAGCAATAGCAGAGGGAGAGCATGGGGCCAGCTTTCACCATCACCTTTTCCTGAACAACCAAAAACCTCCAGCAGCAGCTAAGCTGATATCTGAGGAGCTGCTGCCTCAGTCTGGGGGAGCAGGGATCAAGTAGAGACAGATGCTATTGGCTTTTCCTCTGCATTCAGGGTGGCTGAAGCAGTGAGCGATCAGAAGGCATCTCCATGATGGGTCTGTTCCCACCTCTGAGAAGCATCACTCCTCTCTTCCAGGCTGCTCCATGCCCCTAGGAATGGAGGACAGAGGGATCCCTGACCAGCGCATCTCCGCATCCTCCTACAGCACCAACATCTTCTCCAGCTGGTCACCCTCCCGGGCCCGCCTCAACATGCAGGGGAGGACCAACGCATGGAGGCCAAAGGTAGCCCATGCAAGGTGACCCCCAGGCAGGTATCTGGGGCATGGGCAGGCAGGCTGGGTGCTTGCAACCTCTCCTAGCCAGGGCTGTGTGGGGAGCATGTTCAGCCACATGCACTGTGCAGGCACACAGGCAGGAGAGTTACCTCACTGATTTAGCACCCAGCATCTCCACATGCCTGGTAGGGCAGGTGAATGTGTCCTTCCCGTTGCTGCTGAAGGCTTGAAGGCAGTCTGTCCTTCCCCAGAGCGACAGCCCCAGTGAGTGGCTGCAAGTGGACTTTGAAGTAACCAAGAAGGTGACTGCAATCATAACCCAAGGTGCCAAAGCTGTCTTCACCCACATGTTCGTGATGGAGTTTGCTGTCTCCACCAGCCAGAACGGTGTGCACTGGACCCCAGTCCTGCAGGGTGTCAAGGAGAAGGTAGGCAGAGCTGCTCCATGGCCAAAGGCAGCCCATGGCACCCCCAGGGCAAACACGCTTACAGGAGTTTTTGCAACAGCAGTGATCTAGGCTGTGCTTTTCCCTCCCTTAAAGTATCCCCAGCGCTTGTCTGTGTTGTGTCCTCAAGTCATGAGCTCACTGAACCAGCACAGGAGAGCGCATCCCTGATTTCTTTCTCCTCTCCAGATTTTCAAGGCAAACCAAGACCACACCAGCACAGTGATGAACACCCTGGAGCCCCCGCTCTTTGCTCGCTATGTGAGAATACACCCGCGCCAGTGGCACAACCACATTGCCCTGCGGATAGAGTTCCTCGGCTGCGACACTCAGCAGGAGTACTGACGGCTGCAGGACCAGGCATGGGCAGCACCAGCCTCAGGACCCACATCCAACCGGACAATGGACTCTCACCAGGGCCTGAGCCAGCCCTCCAGGGCTCTGACCATCCCTGCTGCTGGGGAACAGAAGGCCTGCAGAGCTATCACAGAGGCTGGCTTGTTATCAGCATCCTCCTGGCCTTTATCTGCCAGATGCCACACAGTCAGACGTAATGCTGAAGAATTAAACTGTAATTTTCCAGTGTAAAGCTGAAGAATTAAACAGTAATTTTCCAGTATCTCTCTGCACTTTCTCCCCTGCTCCAGCCTTGGAGTCTCCTAGGGCCCAGGCAGCATTACCAGCAGCGAGTAATTAATTAGCCCCAAAGCTTCTCAGCTTTGTTTTGCACAAGCACCCACTGCCCAGGCACAGTCCTGGAGGAGGAAGAAGCAGCAGAGATGAAGGCTGGGGGAGGAAGCCCCAGAGTCCAATCCACAATCAGTGGGGATCAGTGGCTCCAGGAAGGCAGCATTTGCTCAACCTGACTCAATAGTGGGCTTTGGCTCTCCATGTCCCTTCATCTCCTTCCCAAATGCTCCTGCTGTTGTGGCTGCTTAAGCAAGAGTCAGGTATTCTCTGCTCATACCTGTAAGAGATGCAGCCTGGGGCAGCTCTGAGGAGTGCTCTGCTGGGGATGGTTGTGGTAGGGATCAGGGAGATGAGTTGCAGATCAGCCCAATGGTGTGAGCTGTCCTGGAACCCACACTCAGCAGAGGTCAGAAGCTGGTGTCCCAAATAAAGCAGCACTGAAAAAGCCTCATGCTATTGTTGGGCTCCACATTGCTGCACAAGGAGCCTTTGCTGTGGCCCTGGCAGTGATTACATTACAGCTCCAGCAGCAGATGCAATCACCCTTTGGCTTGATTGCATCCTGACAATAACCAGGCACAGGTTGGCCTGAGGAGAGGAATTGGAGCCCTAAACTTCTCAAAGGGGAGCAGCCCTGCCTGAGGCAGGATAGCCTTCAGCCCATGAGGACCAAACCTGCCACCTTGGGCCCTTCTCAAGGCAAACTTCCTCAGCTCCAAGGCAACTGCATCTCTTCTGAGCACAGTGGCCAATGCTGCACAAGAACAGCTGGCTGCAATCTCTGGTCCACCAGTGCAGAGGGGTATCCCAGGCATGGTGAAGTGCCTGATGGCAGAGAAAACAGGGCAGAGACATCAGCTCAACCCCAAACAGCAGCTGGACTGTAGGCAGAGACACACACACACTCAGTAAGTGACTCAGTCCCCTGGACAAGGGCAGACATCTGCACACTCTTCCCATGGCTACCTCTGCAGGCCAGGCTGAGCCTGACCTGCTGATGCTTAAATATCCATCAGAGTGAGGGACTGGTGGGGATTGGTCAAGAGCAGAACATCTTTCCAAGACAAAATTGGCGAGGACCAGAAGCCCCCACTACAGGAGCTGGCTCAGATGTAGGTGTAGTCAGTCACACAGGACTGGCTGCTCTGTATGGTCCTGGCTGCCTTGTCTCTAACGGCTGGTACCCAGCTGTGCTTGCTGAAGCAGGGACACGGGCCCTGTCTGTACCAGTGGATGTTCAGACTCTTCCTGCCTGCAGAAACAGGCTGCTGTGTTGTGGCACATTTGTCTGGTGACACAGGTTAGATCAGAGCAAAAGCTGCGAGCACCAGAGCTCCCTCTG
>JANHGB010044236.1:3811-32202 GCA_026283785.1 Coracopsis vasa
GTGCAGCTTGAGGCCGTTTCCTCTTGTCCTGTCCCTTGTTCCTTGGGAGCAGAGACCGACCCCACCTCACTACAACCTCCTGTCAGGCAGTTGTAGAGAGTGATAAGGTCCACCCTTATGGGTTAGGGAGAGTGGGGAAGCTGCAGTATTGTCTTCATTTGGGCAGCCTCCCAGGGCAGGAGTGCTCTGAACCTCTGTTGGTAGCATCCACAAGTAGTTTAAGCAAATTTCCATCTGCTACAATCTGTGCTATAGGTGAGTGGTTTGTGTTGATTTTGCTCTGAATCTATACACAGTGAGTATTAAGCAAAGCTAGAATTCCTTTGTTGGTACAACAGTATTTATAGCAATTTTATGATTGAGGTAAAGCATTTCAGACAACATATCGAGTAACATCTAACCTCCAGTAGGAGGTATTTAAAATGCTAGTCAATAGTAGATACTTTCAGTAGTACCTACTTTCAGCATTGGAAATACCAGTAGATTTCCTTTGGTGCACCTCTTTGAGTTTTTAAGTGTACTTCCTGCAGTTACATTACTTTTTTTGGTCCTGTTTTTATCTAGAAAGCTGCCAAAGTTTACCGTGGAAAGAAAATGCCTGGTAAAATGGGTAACATCTATAGGACATCTTTGGGATTGAAGGTGAGTTCTGAGTATACTAGGATGTGTATAACCTGCGTGCATTGCCAAGCAATGGACTTAGCCATGTAGCCTTGTGTTGGTGTACTGCCTGTCATTCCTGTCAGAATCCAGACAGGAGCTTCTTGAACTAAGCAAGATGGAAAGACAAGAGCAGCAAATGTGTGCTCCTATCTTCTTGTTGTTTACAAATAAGTTATCTGAACTCCCTTTGCTTATGGGTACCCTGAGAACTGGGATTTCAGGTGGTACATCCACATCTGTTGTGTTGTTTTTCACTGTATCCTTTGACTTCTGCCTTTCAAGTGGGAAAACAATCAGGCTTTTGGTGACTTTCAGTTACTGTTTTCATGCCTGTTCCACATGTTCATTCCCAGCCCAAGTCTGAGTTGTCTGAAGTCCTAACTTTTACATGGTCCTCACTTTCAATGTGCAAAAAGGGACTTCGAGTTTCTGTCCAGATTTGGATGTGTACATTGCTGCAGCAGTTCCTGGGCTTTTACAACTACTATTCTTGTCTCTGAAGGCAACCTCTGCAGTTTGCCCAAAAGCTTGGTAGCCTCTAGTTTACTAGAAAATGTGCTGCTGTTGCTGTTACAGGGAAAACTTGGGTGCTTGGTTGGTATTACGCTGAACAAAGAGCTGCTTGGCCAAACATAACCTGATCACAAGCCCTTTAATAGACTCCTGCATTAGAAAGCTGTGCACTCAGAGTAGCATCTGACTGAATTCTTTACCAAGTTTAGGCCTGTACAGAATATTCCTCTTGCCCACACTACCACCTCTAGTTAATCAGTTTATGCTTTGCAGGACTATTGTTTGTAAAACTGGGAATATCTAAAACAAGTAAGCTCAATGTCTGCTTTTTTTTCCCCAAGGTGTGGAGGATCAACACCAAACATGATATTATTTATGTACATGGGTCTGTTCCAGGTCACAAGAGTTGTCTGGTGAAGGTATGTTTCCTCAATTCAACTTACTGGTATTGGTGACTTGTAAGCTCTCTACAGCTTTTCTTGCAAAACAAAAAACCACTGGTTGAATGCAATCTTCATTTCTTCAGAATCCCATCTTGTGCTATTGAATTAAAGGGCAATAGGGTCAGTTCTCTAAAGCAGACAGTGAGTGACCACTCTACTCTAAACCCCTTGTTCTTAGCTTTGCGCTGGGGTTGTGCACCCACGTAGCGTATGTTAAAGCAACACAGTTGCTGTAACCCTGTGCTAAGTATTTCAAGGCTAGGTCCATTCCCTTTTCACACTAGCCTGAGTCGATAGTGAGATTACAGAGTTCGTCAAGCTCATATGTTTTCAACTGGTTTGTTGGGTTCTTGACATATTTTTACTATGGGCATCCATTTTTCTGTTATGTATTTTCTAGTTATGAAGCTGAGCTCCATGGTTACTGGACACTAAGTAAAGCAAGTTTTCAGATAAGTGTTTTACACACAGAAAAATGAACTTTATCATTGTGTTCCTCCCACTGGAAATGAGGCTTTTTTTGTCTGAGTGAGGTATCTCTGAACTGCTTTGATTGTAACATCCAGCCCAAGCGTGCAGATTGCATTACACATTTTTCTTCCAAGATAGTGCAAATCAGTTAACAGATGTCCAGGAGAAGTAGGTTTCAGGATAACTTCAGGAAAATTACTGGGCATGACATCAGAGACATAAATTGAGACTAGTTTTTACTGACTTTTCATCCATACATTGGACTGAATGACCTTTTCTTAACTATGTTCTAAATGTTTTATCTAATCCTGAGCCATGAACCTGGTTGCTATATGTTAGTCTGAGTTTTAATTAACTGTGATTTTTGTTGTTGGTTGTTACTTTTGAATTGCAATGTTATGTATAGAAGCAACATAATGTAGCTGAAAAAATTAGTAACATTTGATACCCAGGCTTTATTCTTTGATCTTAATAGTACTTTTAAGCAAGAGCTAATTTTTGCAAAAGGTTGTGCATCTTATTTTCCTGGTGATGCTGTTAAAATCCACGCTTACATGGTTAAGTGATAACTGCATATACACACCTCAGGTGTCTTCCCTGCAAAGATACACCGCTTTATGAAGCCATTAAGCCTCTGAATACAGTACTTACTTCTCCCAGGTCATAACTTCTATTCAAACTAGTCTCATCTTTTGATTTCTGGTTTTAAGTGAATTAAGAAAACAAATATTATATTATATATTATATAAATAATATTATAATAGATACTATTAATACTATAATTATATACTAAAATATATTAGTGTTAATATATTTTATTATTAAAATATTATATAATAAAATATATTATAAGATATATAATATTATAATATACTACATTGTGTATTATGAACTGGTTTTAAAAGCAAAGCTGCGTGTGTTAATATCACTCTGAAGATTTATTGAAATCAGTGTCCTCTTGCTGATCAGACACTGCACACTTCCTCTTGGAAAAGAGCCTACTGGAAGTGTTGCGCGCTTTCTCTCCTGATCGGGTAACTTCCACCCTTTTGTTCCACTTTCTGTTTTTCTTCACTCAGACATTACTCTTGCCTAGGCTGGAAAGCATCCCCCTGAACACCTTGTATTTACTGTGTTTGTTCTGATAGCAGTCTTGCCATTGGCTTGAAGAAGTCCTTTAGGCAGCAGTACTGCCTTGTTAAGAGGAGATTGCTGGTCCAAGCCATCTGAGCATACACAGTAAAACAACCATGTTGACATCTGTGATGTGAAGAGGATAATGGACATTGATTGCCATGGCTGTCTGCTGAATACCCTTTAAGTGCTTTTCATGTCCAGCAGTGATTTCTGTTGGATTCACTCACCATGGATGATGATTGGAACTTTATCCAAAGACCGAAAGTTAAAATGGCTTTGTTGTTTGGGGTTTTTTTCCAGGTAAACTTAATCCATCAGTATTAACTTAGTGGTACAAGGCAGTTTTCTGATTGCTTTACTGATCCTTTAACATGATGTATCCAAGAGACAGAATCTGTATTAATTATATTTGTAAGTTACCTGTATTTGAACATGTTTCACGTCATAGTTAGCTACAATTTAGAAGCCAAAGTATCTTCAAGTGTGTATTTTGGCATATGCATTTCAGAGTTGCAGCTAATTTAATTAATGAGGGTTAAGGATCCATGGGAAGAATGAGGGATTTTGTCCCTTAGAGCTCTTTTGCCATAATACAGTACTGGAAAGATATTGACCAAAGTGCTCCAGACCCAGACTTTCATGGCTGGGTTTTCTTTCTCCGTGTAATCTTGCTGCACTCATATGGGGTGGTTTCAGCTTGGTTTATGCCTTTCTTCCAGGCTGTTTTTTTGTTTGCATCTAGACTTTGACTTTCTATACATTGTTGGATATTTGGGTCTTTAGTTGGGGAGAGAAATTATGGGATATTGGCATTCATAATTACTGTTCATTCCACTAAATACATGCCTGTAATTAGGTAGGACTAATGTCTAGGGTATTTGGATCTGTCTTTGAGCTCTAAAAGTGGAATATCTCATAATACTTTTCTCTTTGTGTGTCTCTTAAAAGGAAAGCATTTATGTTCAATACCCACTTGGTGTTGCTTGGTAACCATTAAAACCACAGTGCACCTTAAAGCATACATTTATTTTGTATGTTATGTATTTTTGGAAACGCAGTGCATCAGCACTGCATCCAGACGGAGATGAAGCACTTCAATTTGTCAGGTTTCATTTTCAGCAGTATAAAAGTGCAGAATAGTAGGATTGATGGATTCCGGGTTTAATTGGAAATCAGGTTTCATTTGTGCTGCACACTGAAGCATGCACGTAAATCACTGACATAAGTAATGTTTCTAACCAACTGGAAAACTAATGGAAAAAGCTTACTTTAGCATGGAATTCTTTCTCAATGACGAGGTCTAATAAAATGAGGAAACTTTAGCGGTCTGCTAGGGTGTATGGAAGTTTCCTGTTGTAAAAGGAACATCACAGAGTAAGCATTTGAAAATTAGCACGTTGTGCCTACCAAGATAGCCTGCCTCAGGTAATAATACCTGTTTCTCTTGGGGTATCTTAGATCGGGGCCTGTAGTTGCCGTCTGTGGTGTCAGTCCTTTAGGGAAAAAGCAGGTAGTTTTTCTTTTGGAAGCTTATGGCTTTCGAGTTTCTCTCCCAAGTATATTAACCTAAAGGTTTTCTTTTCTGTCAGCTCGAGAAGCACAAGACTAATTCGCTTTTTAAGTAGATTCTTTATAATGGAGGGGGTGCGAGAATGTGGTGTTTCATAATTCAGGATGCTATAGTTTATCTTTGGTAATGTTTTATACCTATCTTAATTTTAAGGCACCTGATTTTCTTAGGACATTCGATGTCAATCACTTTGAATACATCACTTGTAGCGAAAGCAGAAATTCTGGCAGAACTTGTAACCCATAGGGGTTGCTTAGCAAGTTAGCTACTGAGCTGACCTTTTTGTATGCTAGAATTGAGTTAAACTTGAAGTACGCTGTTGCTTTAGTATAGTATTCTGCTTGAGCTGATAACTTTCGCAGTCTTCCCTTTGCATGTGCTGTGCTCAGATTGTGAGGACATGCAGGACCAGTGTGATGCCTTCACTTCTTCCATGTTTCCCTGTCCCTTTCCTTTGGGTGGTGAGGCACTGGCACAGGTTGCCCAAGAAGTGGTGAATGCCCAATCCCTGGCAGTGTTCAAGGCCAGGTTGAACAGAGCCTTGGGTGACATGGTTTAGGGTGAGGCGTCCCTGCCCATGGCAGGGGGTTGAAACTGGATGAGCTTAATATCCTTTCCAACCCAAACTATTCTAGGATTCTGTGACTTTTATACGTTGGGCACCCTGATGGAGTTGTGTGGAGTTCTTGTTTGTTTCTTTAGGACAGAGTAAGGCTGGTCAGAAATGAATATAATTCTTGGATTCAGTTTTCTGTCTAGCTTCAAAACTAGCAGAAGAGCTGAGCTAGGTGATGTATGACACCTGAGGAGGTTATTTCTAACATGCTCTATATTTAAACACGTTTTCCTGTTTATCAAACAACTTGCCTCCTTTGCTATGATTGCTAGCACAGCCCGAAGCTATTTTAAGCTGTAAATGTGAGTTCTGACTTAAGCATCAAGTTTTAATGTGTGTTTATGACCATATTACATATTTTGTGGGAATTGATGACTGAATCTGTATTCATTTATATTAACTGTTATGCTGTCGATAATATGGGCTATGCATATTCTTAATTTACAGTGTATTGATTGTCTACAGAACCTTTTATGACTGCTTTAAAGATTTAGTGGCAAAATCCCAACCAGCTCCAATTTCAGCTTTCCCAAGTATTTTTCTTAATGTAAAAACTTCACAGAGAATATACTGTAGTGTTTATATACTGCTGTATATACCACCTATTTGTAGTATAGTTTACTATAATATATAGGAACATTAATACAGAAGTTGAGCAAACCCAGTGATTATGTTATGTTGAATGCTTTTATGGAATGTAATAACCAGTTGGGCTCTTGGCTTAACTCCTTCTATGGGTGAGAGCTAAATTCACTGGATTTTAGTAACATGGAGCATTAAAACTTACTCCTTTATTAGGAATGCTCCCAGAAGGTTACTGGGAAAACAGGAAGAGCTGTGCTGGATCACACATGCTTCTTGTCTGTGTCCATGCTTCTGTAGGCAAATGGAACTGCTACTGCATACCATGTAACCCCTTTATCATACTGTGAAATGATTGTGCAGGAATCTGAGGAAATACCTCCAGGAGACCTTTGGTATGCTGCACCCTTCATAAATGTAAAGGGAGTCATTCAGTAATTCTCTTGAGAAGACAGATAAATTGCAGCACGTTTTAAGTTACTTTCAGGTGTAAAATGAAATTTAGTTCTTCATTTTGATGGGAATAATAATACCTAACAACTTTTGAAACTTGGGAGAAGGAGGTACATTGGTTCAGTTTGATAGTGATGCTCCAAAATGGTGCTTCAGGAGTCAAACTGCATTTGAAAGCAGTGAATGTAGGAGATGATGGAAAAAGAGCAGGACTTTTTGCCAGTCAAAAGAGATACTTTGCCAATTATACCAACCAAAAGAAAGAGCAACTGAGAATAAAAGCATTTTAACGTTAGATGTGGCCTGTACTTCTGGGATCTGTCAACCCTTTGAGGAGTTTCGAAGGGGCAAAATGAACAGTATTGTACTCCTCTGAAACAATGGTCTGTTGAAAATGTTCCATATGGATCTTTAAACTACTTTAAGAATCCTCCTTATCACACAAGAGGCACTATCTTCAAAATGCCACTCGACATTAATATGTGAAATACAGTGTTACAGCTGACCAGAAGTCTTACATTCATTTAGGTAGAACTAATGCAGGACTAAGGTTAGACTGTTGCGTTTGCTTTCAGTTAAGCGCAGATGTGTCACTCCCAAGCCCTGTGATGAGAAGTTGATTTTTTTCCTAAGAAAAGAGCAGAGGAAAAAGGAAAAAGATAGGAAAGCTAACATTTAAATTCCTTTCATTTTCCTGGTGTCCAAAGGTGCCTGTAATGACACAGCTTGTATGTAACAGCACACATTGTTTAATGATGAGAATAATCCAACATAACAAAACAGTAGCCATGAAATACATGTTAATAAGATATGTATGATATGGCATCAGAAATAAAATAATCATCCTAATGTTATTGTAACTTGCATAGAGACCATGGGGGTTTTTATTGTTGGCAAAGAAGGGTTATGATGTGTAATACGATTAGGGAATGAAAAAGAAAGGAGCAAGGGGTAAATATGTAACTGGTGAAGTCATTAAAACATGTTTTCATGTAGGAGAAGAAACAGCATCAATGTATGGAAAGGGAAGGATGACTTCTCAGCCTCAGCAGCTGAGCTGGCACTGTTGAAGCTGGCTGACAGGGTTTCCTCTGAACTCGCTGTTGCAGTAAAGGTCTTTGGACTTGGACCTCAGTCTCATTTACTCCATGTTGATAGATAGTAGAAAGTTGCTGTACAGGTACTTCAGTAGTTCTGCAGGGCAGTTTACAAGCGTATAGAGAATGCTGTTCCGAGGGAGGCGAAGCTAAAGGAGGAATCCTAGGATGGTTTGGGTTGGAAAGGACCTTAAGATCATCCAGTTCCAACTCCCTGCCAGGGACAGGGACACCTCACACTAAACCATGTCTACTTGAAAAACTAAGTAGCCATCTTAACCAGTACAGCACGTTGAGCCTTTCACCCCATCTTTCCTAGCAAAAGGTTTTCTTTTGTTTATTAAGCCTGCACTTAGAAAACTGGAATTCCTCAGGAGACAAAAACCTAACAAACAAGCAAAACAAGTTTTCCAGAAGCTAGAGTTTAGGTCAGATTTATTGTGCACTTCATCTGTAGGAATCCTCATGGACTTTGGGAAAGGCTCAAGTAATAGCAGATATGAATTTGGTAAATGTCGTGCTGTCAGAATGTTCAGTGGGCATAAACCTGTTTTATTTAATTTCTGGTGTAAATCACAGTTGTCCTATGTGAGGTTTGTGTGCAGTTGAGTAAGAACAAGCTTCCTGCTCTTTAGAAGCCTACCACAAAAATAAGAGGAAGAGCTTATCTTCTCTATACTAAAATTTGGTCTAGTCTATTTGTACTTTCTTTTTTAATCCAGTTGAATATAGGGGCTGAAAGGGATTATTACGGCTCAGGAGGAAGATCACATGGAACAATAATATAGAAATGAAGAATTTAATATTAAATAAAATCCCATCGCCTGAGAATTGGTAGCTCTTTTCCTGCAGAGATACCAGCTTTCTATCTTCTCCCGCAGACAAACTGCTTTTGGCTGATAATGCCAGCTCCTCATTTTCTTCAGAGATTGGAGTTTCAGGGGCTAGATTTTAAATCTCTCCACATATAAAGAGGTCAGGAAGGGAAAGGGATTTCTCTGTGGCTCTACAGTGCTTGGAAATTAACTTTCTGAAAGCCTCGTGGTCGACCAACTTGGGTGCTGATTCCTGGGTGAAGAAGTTTAGATGCTCAACTCTGCAGTGGCCGGAGGGACTGAATACAGCATATGCACATATCTCGGCAAAGTTCGTTGCCATAGTTTGTATTGTAAATACCAAAAGCATGTTTTGGTTGTAGAAGAGGTGATTACAGTGTATAATGTCACTTGGTATGTCATGTAGGAAAGAACTGGGGCATAGAAACACAGTTTAAATGAGCCATCCTTACACACATTTGTATTAATAATACCTTAGAATACCGAGCAATGAATTCATGAGGGTAGGCTTTGATTCTCTCACAGCCGTGATACATTTGTCACAATGATAAATTCTCCTTGGGTTTTTTGTGGGGTATTTTTGCTGGGTTTTTGAAAGCTTCTTCATGACAGGCAATGTTAAATTCAGCAGCTGGGGTTGGTGCTAAAATAACTGATGATAATACCTGGAATCCTTCATCTAAACAAGTGTAATGTGAATGCTGTTGGATGTTTTGTTCTGATGCATGCAGATGATTTCCTTGCTTTCCAGTGTATCACTTCTTGAAGGTCTTCTGTGAACCTTACCGTTCTCCTCCTGCTTTTTAGGTCAGAGACAGCAAATTGCCTACTTGCAAGGACCACAATAAAAACCCGCCGTTCCCCACGTTTTTTGCTGATGGAGATGAACAACTACCGGAAGACCTGTATGATGAGGAGATTTTCCAGTTCAAGGATCCATCTCTCACATATGCGTAACATTCTTTATGCATTTGAAAACACAATTCTGTTACTATCATGAACTTTGCAATGCTGTATGAAAGTAAACCTCTGAATTGCAGTTTGGCTAACTGACTTGAACACCTTCTTGCCATTTTGATCAGGTAATAAGATTTGCCACTGTCAATTTTGAACCTGTATTTAAAGCAGCAGGAGGATCTGAGGGGTACGTTATCAAGCACACCAAAAAGTGGTCTTCAGTGATCTTTTGTCCTCTGTCTCAGGCTGTGAAAACTTCCACTTTACTGAAAAGGGCTGTTCTGGAGATGGTTCCATTGAGTTTTCTGAATGCTACAAACTCAGTTTCTCTTTTGTTTTCTCTTTTGTGGAAAGTATTCTGGCCAACTCTGATCACTCAGAAAAACTTCCAAATCTGCCTTGGCATCTGGGGAGGGGGAGGAAATCAAATACAATTATGAAGAACAGTCCAAAATAAAACATATGAAACGTGTTGCTCTGTAGCAGCGTGAGCTTGGTTTGTTTCCTTCTTTTCACCAGAGCTCTTTCACTCCTTTTGGTTTAGTGTTATGTTGAGTTTAACACACAAGCTTTTCTAGAGGAAAGATGATGTCAGCCGCTGTCTGTCTCTTCAGAGGGGTCTGGCGGTGTGTGTGGTGAGGGGGTGTTTGGATGGGAAATGGTCAGTAACAAAGCAGCATGAAGACTGCAGTGGCCATGGCTTATTCTGACCTTCACAGAGGATCTCTTGCGTGCTCTCTAGAGAGAGAGCTCCACATCTACACTTGTCTCCATATTGCATTCTTATTTGTCTTTATGATAATGCTTGTTTTCTTCTATCCCACTGATTAATCGTGCTTGATCCCAGCTGGCAGCTAAGTACCGTGTAGTCGCTCACTTCCCACCCTTCCCCATGGGATGGGGAGAAGAATTGGAAAAGAATAATACCTGGAATCAGTACTCTCCTTTTATTTTTCATCTTACGTGATTTACTATTTATAAGTGTGACCTTTTGAATGCTGTAAATCCTCTCATGTACAGAAGCAAGTACCTGCATACCTGTCAGTGCCATCTGGGCACACGCTTAATGCTTGCAGTGGTTCAGGGATTTGCAATGCAAAGCCACTGTTAATACTGTGACAGAGCTGTCTGCTCATCTTTGCAGCTTCATCACAAGACATCACGTTTCTAAAGACCTTACTAATACGATCCAATTTAAAAGGTGATTTCTTTGGTGTCCCTCAGGCACTCAAGGTGTTCGGATTTGGTTTGTAGCAGTTTGAAGAAACCACATGCCATCTTAAAAAAGCTGTGTATAGCTGTTGGCTTGTGGTAGACTGGGAGAGATCATTAGAGACTGTGGTATGGATATGTGAACTGGTGAATATATGTGTTGTAGGGTATCCTCTTTACTGGATTCAGTTGAATTAACACAATTCAAATGAGTGCATCAGAATGCTGAATAACCACACCAGATTCATGCTTCCACTTCCAATCAGTAGTGCAGGCTTTGCAAGTGCAGGCATCACACACAGCGCAGATGGGATGCAAAACGCTCATACACATAGCAAATACTGAGTGGGGTGTCATGTTTTGGCCATCATACTAGTAATGAGTGCAGCCTGTCAGCTGCTCCAGAGAGTTGCCATTTCCTGAAGAGGTGTTTGATGTTCTATCTCCTGGTTACAAAATAGATTTGTAAAGTTGCAGCATTTCAAATTTACTTGCTGTTGATCACATGTAAGTTGGGGGATGTCAGATGCACAGCCTGCTGTGGTTAATGGGATACATATAGCCTTTCCTTGGAGAGCTTTGTTGCTGTTGGTTTTAACTCCATTGGGAATGATCCTAGAGTATCACAGGCGATCACAAGGAGAGATGCTTTCTCTTACTTCGTTTCTCAACCAGAAGTTCCGGGGCTGTGGGATCCTTTCCTGTAAGTTGCTATACTTTGGGTTTGCTTTCAGTGCAGGCCTTGGAAAGCACCAAGAATCAAATACGAGCTCAAGGTGAACCACAGATTTTAAAAAGTAAATTAAGATTAACTTGATCAAATGAGATTTCATCTTTAGGGGAAAGCCAACAACCTGCTGCAATTCCTGTTTCTTTGGTAAGAGAAGAACTCTTGTTGGCATAAGCAGTGAAATTCCAATGATCTGATCATGTTACTTTTTAGCTCCATTGTCCAGGGAATGACTGCAGTTACTCAGGAAGCCCTGTAGTTAACCTTGTGTTCCACTCGTTCAGCTTTAACATTTCTGTTGAAACCTACATACTGTCAGAGTAGGTGCTGCAGTTGTGCTTTTGAGATGCGTGTGGGATGTGAGCCGTGTGGTTTTGTCAGTGCTGCTTATTCAGGTAGGTGTTGGTCTCATTTTTCTTGCATTGTACAGGTGAAACCTTTTCCATCTTTGTTCATCAACAGCGCTTGGACACTAAGGACAAGAGCTTCCATAGCTCAAGGAAAGACTGATGTCCTCAAGGTGAGTAATACATAGAGCAGATGCAGGGTGCGATGTGCAAGATCTGTTGATGTGAGTGCAACCTAGGTTGGAACATAAACATCTGTTAGACCTGCTCTTCCATAAGGCACTGGAAGGCTTATGGTGTTTTGTATTTAATTTTCTGTATGCTCTCATCCCTAATGCAAGGACTTAGTGCGGGAGAAAGGCAGGAGTTTATTTCAAGGAGCAGTGTTACTGTAATGACACTAAATGCTTTAAGGCCACCAATGAGTTTGCTCTCAGAAAAGGCTAAGGGTGCTTTCTGAAGTAACTTTAGATTTTAGCAAAAGCTAAAATAAGCTGAGTGTTTATAGCATATTCCCTCAACATAGCTGAAGGTTGTTGTGGCTTATCAAATAGATGTGCTTTTAAAAGTCAAATAAAAGCAGGCAAAATCAGGCAAATACCAAGTCCTCGTGTCTCAGATGAGCCAACAGTTTCTGTGCTAAGGGATGTGCTTATTTGTCTGAAAAGGCAAGCCAAGGGCCCTGTTGCAAGTAGATACCTGTGCATTTTGTTGCTGCTCCCGAGTACTGAAAGCTTAGAGCCATCAGGGAACATATGCCCAGGCAGCAACAACCTCAACAAAAAGATGCTCTTATTCTATATGACCTGTAGATTATTAAAGAAGAAGGAGCTGGAGGTGTTACTGAATCCTGTAAGACAGCATCCTACCTAATATTGTAACCTGTTTTGATGACTGAGGAAATAATTGTTGGGAAGCTCTGCTACTACTGCCCTAACTTGTGAAGCAGCAGAGATCTGCTGTGAATTACATACCTGTTTCAGCACAGAGAGAGAACCAAGCATTTACGTCCTATAGGAATATAACACTTGGAAGCTGTGCGCTCTCTCCTCAGCCCTTTGTTGTGTCCTTGGGCTGGTAAAGAGCTTATGCTTTCCTTGGCGTGTATTGTTTGCTTTGTGATGCTTGAAAATCATAAGAGGATCCAGCAAAAAGCATGAGTGCTTTTAGAAGCATGAGTGTGAGTGGGATTATTTGAGGCCCACGAGGATGCTCAGGGGCTGGAGCACCTTCTGTATGAAGATAGGCTGAGAAAGTTGGGGCTGTTCAGCCTGGAGAAGAGAAGCTGCATGGAGACCTCATAGCAGCTTCCAGTGTCTGAAGAGGGCTTATAAGGATGCTGAGGAGGGACTCTTCATCAAGGACTGTAGTGATAGGACAGGGGGTGATGGGTTCAAACTGAAACAGGGGAAGTTCAGATTGGATATAAGGAAGAAGTTCTTTACTGTAAGGGTGGTGAGGCACTGGAATGGGCTGCCCAAAGAAGTTGTGAATGCTCCATCCCTGGCAGTGTTCAAGGCCAGGCTGGACAAAGCCTTGGGTGACATGGTTTAGTGTGAGGTGTCCCTGCCCATGGCAGGGGGGCTGGAACTGGATGATCTTAAGGTCCTTTCCAACCCTAACTGTTCTATGATTCTATGAATAGTAGGAACTACTGGGGTGGTTCAAAATAGGTGCTTGCTTTTGAGACTGGCCAGAGGAAGGTAAAAGATGCCTATGCTGGAAATTGGATGTTAGCACATGGAAGATGCCACATGAGGCATCATACTTCATCCTGCACATAGAGCTCCTCCTGTCCCAGGCCTTTGTGTTGCTTCTTATTTAAACTTTCCATTAGCAGGAAATCTTCAACCCTTCATAGTAACTCTGCTTTCCATAACTTCATGCATCACGCCATACTTGGACAACATCTCGGTCATGAGTTCAATGGAGGGTGAATTTGCTGAGTGACTTAGGGAATTTTCATGAGCATGAACATTTGGAATGTCACATCTCTGAGTTAAGACAAAAAGCAATCAGTGTCATCTTCCTGTGATACTGCATTGAGGCACATCACACTGATATTGAAGCCACTGTCATCCAGGCATTGCCAAAGGAGATAAAAACTATAATTCAGGAACATGGAGTGCACTTTAAGAACATTGAAATTCAAGGTATGAAACTATGAAAAGGGAGCATTGGCCAAGATGTAAGCCTGATGGCCCAAATCAGTGCTAATATAGAGAGAGAATTATAAGTGCAGGTTTCTCTTGCCAAGCTATGCCCTGGACCCTGCTGAAAGCTTGAACGTTTCCCTGGAAAGCATCCAGAGGCAATAGTCCAAGATCCAGACTGATTTCATTTGGCTTGTTGAGGGAATGGACTTCCAGACTGTGGTAGTTTCTTACAATAGCCAGAAGATGGTTTTAGTCCTATTACAGCCATGTACCACAATCGGCTCTGCTCTTTGGGAACTGGCACCATTTGTGGTTCAATGCATAACACAATATCTGAGGGTGGAAATGTCATCACGTTCAACGAGTTGGAAGATATCACTCAAAGCAGCCTGACTTGAACTGTCATCAGGGTGCCATCCAAACAGTCCTGCAATAGGATGGTGAGGCTTAACAGATCATACACAAATCAAAGATGCCTCAGAAGGGATTGCTGAGGCTTGGTGGGTTCTCCATTGCTCACTGGGCCAGTTCTTATCTGACTGAATTTGGAGTGAACCAATTTCATGCGCACCTAGGTTGATATCTGCAGTGTCACAACCCTCATCTAAGCTCTTATACAAACCTGATGCTTTTTACTGTATTTGTCATCAAGTCCCTTCAGTTCCTCTGCATTGCAGCACTCATATTTGAAGGAAACTATGGATCTGGAATACAGACCTTCACCAGCTAGAAGGCCTCCACAGCTGTTTCACCTAAGGAAGGTAAAACCCAAAGCTGTTAAACTGGTCAGTGGAAAGCATCCTCAGGCAGCACTGCTCTGGAGCAGCACCCAGCTGTGCTGTTTGAGGACATACTCTCAGTACCCAACACAAAGTCTTACTACATCATTTTAGTGACCACTTTGTAAGCAGAGGAATAGCACCAATGAAGAACCTTGGCACCAATGAAGAAGCTTAGCTCATGTGTGACACTGCACAAAACTACCATTCCCCTTGTGCAAGGTGGAGGCAGCATCCCAGTGTCCATGTCCCAGTCCCTGAACTGGATCTCTCCAGAGGCAAGTTGTGTCCCCCAGTAACAGCCTCCCCCTCTGACACAGCTTATTGTACCCTCAGCCCCAGCGACTGATGGCTCTAGCCCCACTGCAAAATCCCGTCCTATTCCTTAGCTTATCCCCTTCATTACGCCTCTATCCTGCCCCAAACCAGCTCTACCTGTGCATCCCAAGCCCCTCAGTGCTCCTGGCCTTCCCTTCTCCCTTCATCTCCAGTGCAGCCCCCTTTGCCCCTGGTCCCTATGGAGATGTCCCCTGCCTGTCCTGCCTACCCAGGCAGCCCTCATCACATCACCCTCATTCTGCACCACATCCCTTGCCCCTGCAGCTGCAATGCTCTGGCTCCTGCTATATGGAGGGGGCACCAGGGACTGTGATGGAGCTGGGAGCCTGCAGCATCAGGCAGGGATGTTCCATCTGCATCCAGGCATTGGAATACCGCTACCATGGAAAAACATCTCCAGAAGGCACTGCAAATGCACTCAGGACCAAATCCTGGTGTATTAGCTGCCACTCTGGAATGGATGTGTGGCTGCTAGATGAAGGGTGAAGCACTTAAGATAAAGAAGAAAATCCACCATTATTAAGCATTCCCTTGCACCGTTTACCAAACCACATAATGCTGATACCCTCATTATTTTGCCTCAGGAGAAGCATGGTGGGTTAAAATTAACAGTGATTCTATATTCATTGCAAGCTCCTAATTAACCAGGCTGGGCCGTACTGCTCCAGCCACAGAATTCCCCAATATTTAGCCATCAGTTCTTTCCAATTTGGCCTGCTGCTGCTTCTGGCAAGTTTTGTCTCATAAACAATTATGCTGAATGCCAGATGTCCCAATAGACTGCTCGACTTTCATGAGTGGCTGTCTCATCAGGCCAGTTCTGCTGGAGCTGGGGAGACAGTTTGACATTTGACATCCTTGTGTGTGTAAAGCTAAGGGTCAGCCAGGGTCCCAGAATGGACTTTTAATTACAGCAGCCTCATGGGCTGAACAGACACATCTGTATCACAGCTATTTTCTGACAAGCCAGCACCCATGTTCCATGCTTCAAGGGGACCCATTGAGCATCCAAGCTCCTGCCATCCTCTGAGTTGGATTTGCACAGGAGAAGGACTTGGACACTGACCTGGATAGGGGGGCAGGGCAGAGTGTGCATCAGTGCAAAGCTGATATTTTACTCTGTAGAGAAAAATAAAGTAGAAGGGCAAAAAATGAGGCCCAGGCAGGGTTTTCATCTTCACTTCTGTGTGCAAGAGCCCTTGGGGAGCTGCAGGTCTTTTACTTGCAGATCCCCAGCAGAACCATGCCTAGGGTCAGCTTGTGGGCACAATTTACGCCTCCAGGGCAGGATGCTCCCAGGCTGGCTCCATGTGTAGTGGGATTAAACCCAGAGCTCTGGAGACCCCTGTGTGGGGCACGAGAGTGGCGGATGACACCTTTCAAATGTCACATCACCACCCAGCCAAGTGGGTTCTGCTGAGAGCCTGGGACTTGTCCCATGGCCAGCTCACCCTATAGTGGGCATGCAGAGAGGCACTGGGGTTGGTGAGATCCTCCCCTGGAATGCCCTCCCTCCATGGGGCTGCTCCTGGGGTCAGGGATCGCCAGCAGCTCAGGATCAGGGATGCTGTGCTTGGCCATGTCTTGCCAGACCAGGGTGTGTAATTGCAATTGTACCAAAGGAACACAGGAGATGATGGGCTAAAGAACTGCTTTTTTGTTAATTTTAAGGCAAACTTCACTAAGGAGCTGTGTATTACACGAAGAACTTTTATAGTTGAAAAGTCTTGATTCACATTAAAGTGGAGGGAAGCAGTTGCCAGCTGAAATTCCCTGGAAGAAAGTCTCAGGAGATTCAGAAGAGAAGCAAAGAAATGTGCGGTTTAATAGAATATTCTTTCAGATTCCCACATAAAACGCTGCATGTTTTTGTGCTCAGTGTGGCAGCTGACTTCTATTTTAAAACAAACAATTGCAGGTTTAATGGAAGGGCACTTGTTGACAGACACATTAATTTCTCACTGGAGAAACAGAGAAAAAGCATAGGGAAATTCCTGAGACAAGTGTATTTGGAGATAAAAGGCTAATGAGATTTTGTATTCCTGAGCTGCTGGTGTAAGTAGCTGAGATTAATTGATCAAGGTGGAATAGTTCCAGCTGGCTCTAGGGCAAATAGTGCAGTGGCATTAATGGGGTACCACTATGGGGACAAAGGGGTGGCACACAGGATAAACAAGCTCTTATCAAATAGGGCTTGGCAGTGACATTTTACTGTGATTTTTAAGCAAGTTGAGTAATAACGGAGCTTTTCTGCTCTGTTGTCATTGCTAAAATACTCCACTGGTGTCCACTCCCCTGCTAGACCACTCCCTCAGCAAACAGAAGTTAGCAACATTAGCTCCTAATCATGAGCATCTTGTGGTTTACATCCTGTTCCCACACTTTATTTGCTCATATTTTGTATGAGCCCTGTGAAATGGCATGAAATGAACTTCTGAGAACGCACGGTTCACTTCTGTGGTCCTTCCAAGTGACTGTCCTTTCTCTGCCTCTTAAATCAGGTTCTTCATGGAAAGGAAATGACATGTCTTGCTTTTGACACTGGAGCTGTTTCAGTACAAGCAGAGAGGTTGGGCACCTTTCTTCAGAGTCAGCATCGCACTTTGGCAGGTGAGACATGGTTCAGGACATGATCCTTCAGACTGGATCACCCCAGATGTTCCTGCCTGTGACAGACAGCACAACTTTGCCACAACTCTTTTATCAGCAGCATCACATTTGGATTTGACCACCAGAGCCAGTCACAATCACTTTATCTTGAGTTTAGTTCAGACAAATGGAGGGCTCACTTTATTACCTGCAAATAAGGCACTTGATTTCAAAGGGTAGAGGATAATAAGCCAAATGAACTAAGATGACTGTCCTGAGCAGCTTAGGGACATCAGTGAGGAAGCAGTGGGAATGTGTTAAAATCAAATATGCAAAAGTATTTGGCATGGGCTTCCAAAGCAAGTGGAAAAATCCTGGATGGTTGGGCTCCAGGTTTAACACAATAAATAACTTCATCCAAAAGTCCTTTAAGACCAAACAGAGAGGCTGCAAGGACAGGAAATAAGAACTGAGCAGCAAATAAACCTACATGTTGAGTGCAAGAAAAAAGTGAGAATTGGTTAAAGTCAAGCTGAGTTAAAACTGAATTGAAGCAAATTGTAAAGGACTTGTTCGTGTTATGACTAAAAGAAGAAGACAGACGGGGGTTTCTGATCAGTAACAGTGAAGATTAAAGATCTGGATGCAACTCCCAAACTACATATTTTGTGTCAGTCTCCACTAATGGAGAAAATGTTGAACGCAGAGGCAACAGGAGGATGCTGCTGTGAATGAGGATATGAAAACAGAGCTGATCACAGCCACAGAGGAGCAACTTCTGAACAACTCAATGCACTGGGGTCAGGGGGGCCAGATAATCTCAACCTCAGACATCTAAAAATAACCAGAACATCAAACTGCAGGTCCAGTAACGATTATTTCCAATCAATCTACGAAGTTGAGGGTGGTGCTGGAGGAACAAAGGGGAGGCAGGTGAGTTCACAGGGGAAAGGAAAAGAGTGAACTGGCACCTACCAGCCGGCTGGTTTGATCCCTGAAGTATCTGAGCTGTTAGAGCCAATTTGGACAGAGAAGAATTAAAGATGTGGGATAAATGAAGAGCGGCTGGAGCTCAACATGGGTTTATTGAGGTAGATGGTGCAAGACTAACCTGATAACTTGGAAAGAAAAGGTTGGTTTCTTGGTAAAGAAATGTAGTACCTCTAACCACTCACTGAGGAAAGCTTTTGATTCTGTATCATATAGGAAGAGATTATCTAAACTACAGTAAGGGACAACCAGGACCAGTCTGAAAAGGTACTTAGGAGATAAGATTTGGCAAAGCTGCAAGGTCTGGCTGGAAGGAAGCCTGTAGGGAAATTGTTCTGAATTCAAATGTATTTAGTATCTTTGATAATGAATACCACAAGATTCATGTGATGTGACCATGGGAAAGGCTGGGATGGTTTCAGGAGAAGTCAGGAATTACAAGTGTGATGTGACCAGACACCTGCAGAGCTGGGTTTGGGATCTCCCAGAGCCATAGAAGCCACCAGCTGCCTGAGAAGAGGTGACACAAACTGGTGTGGCCATGGAGAAAGGTGATAAAGGATGGGGTGATTTTCCTTAAAGACAACAGGGAAAAATAATCAAGTAGGAGAAGAGTGAGTCTGGGAACAGAGGAATGGCAGCACAGGAGCAGGTGGGTGCCAATCAGGGAAATACATGTCAGTTGTGCATTGGAATAAGGTTTGTCCTGCAAGAAGTGAGCCCCAAGCCCAGTACTAGAGCAATGGGGGACACAGAAGAGTCCGAAGGAAGATGCGCCACTGCACAGGAGGCTGGTTCTTCATGGTCCCTGCCCTGTGCTCCCATAAGCCTCATAAACCCCAAAGCATTCACATCATATCCTGTCATGATTGAGCTGGAAACTGCTCAGCCCCCCATCTAAATTTGAGCAGATGTTGGTTAATTCGGCAAATGCCACCCTTCTGGGGGTTCTGCCAGAAATTCTCTCTGGCTTCTCCAGCCTTTCTTACCCTAAGCCATGATCTGTGTTTTTCCCCTGACCTATTTCATGTATCTGGTCCACTCCAACCTTGCTGTAGGCTCACCCATACACACATCTTTGTCCCAGTCCTCACCTTGGATTTTCTCAGCTGGTTCATCTCATTTGTTCACTGAAGAATAATTTTTCTCCTTGCACTAACACTGCTTTTTTGTTCTCTCTCATCAAAATAATGCTTTGTAAAGGCTTACCAACCAATTCAGCATGTTCTCAGCCTAAACCCTGCCCTCTCTGTGTTACCTTCAGCTCTTCCTTGAAGGATCATAGTAGGATCTCTCCAAAAAGCTCCAAAGCTTTTCCTTACATATTTTCCTGAGCAGCTTTCAACACACTTGTTTTGAGACAACCTTGGTGCGTTCATCACCGCAGCTGAGTTTTGTGAATCTGCTTATGTGATGCTGATGCATTTGTTTAGCAAACCAAATGCAATGTTTATTAATAGCACTGCAAGAAGAGGTTGATCCCATTTCTTTTTACTGTATGTCTCCATGCAAAAAATCACATTGCTCTTGTGCTGGCTCCACACTGAAAAGTCACCTGGATGGGAAAATATTAGCCAGTTCTATTTCCAAATCCATCATGCTCAATGCTGGATATCAGTGTTGCAACTATTTTGACTTCTAAATATCTCCCTAGATAGCTCAGCTGGCTGCAATGCCAATACAACCTCCTCCCTTGACATACCTACTGGGAGTGTTGGGGGTTTTAAGCCAAACAGAATCTATCCAGCTTTCATTGATCATTGCTCGGTTTTATGGCCCTGTGGTTAAGACAGTGTTCTGCTGGTGGAAATCCTTATGAGCATCAGCTCAGCCAAAATGTTGTTGCTGGAGCATTAATTCCTGGAAAAGGGTGAGTTCATCAAATCCCTGGACATCCTTGTGCCCAATACAGGGCAGATGTCAGAACTGCCTTCGGTAGCTGTTGTCATGGCGTCTGGAGGAGGCTGCTACCCAGGGTACTGCTGGTAGATCTCTGCATGGGCAACACTGATTTCTTTAACACTTCCAACAGGAGTCCTGACTGCTTCCAGGATTTTGAGAGACAGGAAAAAATATTATTCCTTTTTCCCCTAGGGTTGTTTTCTCACAAACTTTCTACTGGTGCTGCCTCTGAAACCCTTTGCCCAGCTCAGGAGGAACTCCCATTTTCCAGTTAACAGTTCCCAGAGAAGCTGTGGCTGCCCCATCCCTGGCAGTGCTCAAGGCCAGGTTGGACACAGTGGCTTGGAGCAAGCTGCTCTAGTGGAAAGTGTCCCTGCCCGTGGCAGGGGTTGGAACTGGATGAGCTTTAAGGTCCCTTTTAAACCAAACCATCCCATGATTCTATGATTTCAAGGCACATGACTGCAGGGGTCACCACAGTGGTGAACTGGCTGCATTTTCTATCTTTGTCTCTTTTGTCTCTGTGAACTTTATCTTCATATTAAAAGAGGGAGAAATAATTAATTAACCAATTAATTAAACTTTCTTTGCTTTTATTCCAGTTCAACTTGCAATTTAAAACTGGCAGAGTAGCTAAAATAATGTTAATTGGGAAGGCAGGCAGGTTTGTACTGGGATTTCCAGATGAACTTCGTGACTTAGAGGGACAAAAAATGAAAACAGAGGCCCTCATCTACTTTATCTGAGTCATTTCATTCTTCACAGGGCTCAAGCAGCATTAAAGCACCTGTATCCCTACAGGAGGCTAAATAGAGAGGGGACCAGATCTACTTTCTGCGGAGAGACTCAGCTGGCCGTGCAGGAGCAGGAAAACTCAGTATCACAGTTGATGGATGTTGGGTGTGCTCCTCAGGACAAGGCTGGGAGTGCATCCCAGCAGGAGATCTGTGCAGCCATCCACCCGTTCAGCCAGAACCAAGTGTTCCATCAGCCTCATCTGGGCTACGTGAGGGTGAGTTTTACCCTGACAACTTTTCTTCAACGTCTGGCAATTGGTTCCATGAACAAATTTCAACCACTGTTGGGGATTAAACATTTTCAACCTCTCTGTAGCTGGAAAAATTACAGGATTCTTTTCCCAACCACGACTCCAATAGTCCCATGGTAGTTGAAAGTTCCTGTCATGGCTGCTGATAGTGATCCTATGCCTGTCACAACTCCGACATGCTCAGATTAATGCCAAAATAACAATTTCTGTGCTTTTGGCACATTGGAAAACTTTCCAGAACTGTGCTATCATCAGTAATTACATTTTACCCTTATATTTATACAACATATTATAGTGACTTTAAACTTTAAATGAAGGCAGAGTTTAGGACATCGGACATGATATATCCACTCCTCTGCATATTAGACTTCAGAAAGCGACCAATGATCATTTATTTTTGTTACAAGAGGAGTTGGCAGAACTGCTTTAATGCTTCAGGTTGCCTGACAGCTCTGTTTTAAAACGTTGTTCTGAATTGCTTAAAACCTTGCCAGATCTTGAGCGTTTTGTCTGAAACTTTCCAAGCTGAGTTCCTGTCTCAGATCAATGCTTTTATATATTCACTGTTTTTTTGGAAACTGAATCTCAAATAAGTCAATCATCTCTTTGGATGCAATTAAGGGAAATATATTGCTAGGCTAATGTTTAAAAGCTCTTAAAGTTGTTTTGTTGAATAGCTCTAATACCTTCCTGGTTTGGAGCAACATTTGAAGGTTAGGAAGGACGTCAGCCTGGCTAGATATGCGTTTGATTGTTCCTGTGGACAACAGCCAGGTGTATATGTATTATGGACCACAGGAAAGGAAAGATCTTATTTTATGTAAGCTCTCAAAGATGCAGCTAAACTGTTGGAAGGTCCTTCTCAGGGTACGTGCTGTCTGCAGGGCTGGGGTGGAGGTCTGTGACTTCAAATCTTATCTCCAGACTCAGGGAATAGTGTGAGGTGAGGATGAGCATCCTTACCCCTGTATCCCTGCGGTCCCCATCAGCAGGTGGAAGCATAGCAGGGATGTGAGCCCACAGGGAGGACAGACGTGTAGCTGCTCCATGCAGGCTCACTGTGCTCCCATAGCACACAGGACAGCACCAGCATAGTAAATATCAGTGATAATGAAGGTCTTCTGCAAATAGGTGTGGAAAAAGGGCTGATTTCCACTCCTGTTGCCCCAAAATACCTTTTGCTAGGGATTTTTGAATAGGGGCACTATCCACCAGTCCTCAGTATCTGCACGGCTCTGATCCAGTGAGAAAGAAGAGCATTTTTGCTGGAAGCTGCTGGTTCTGCTGCTAAAACTCCATCCTGTTCTTTTCTTGTCATGCAGCTGGGTCTTCCCTGCTGAGGCCAGAGCCGGGCTGAGCAATCACAGCTATCGCTCCAGCTTGGAGAACCACAGGGGAGAAGCAAATCCAAGCTGGAGGGTGCAGCCAGTGGCTTGGATGCAGGGTGGGCACAGAAACCCCCAGAGCCCTGATGGATTATCACTGCTGCAACCCCCCTGTGAAAGGGAAAAGCTTCATTAGCAAGGCAAAGCTGTTTGAAGCAGCGAGGGCTTCCTTAGCATGAGAAGGGGGGACGGTGCTGAGGCTGTGGCTGGGGGATTAAATGCAGCTCATGGGTGTTTCTTGCAACAAGGTACCTTTTTACTTTAAAATGACAAAACCACTGATTAGAATTCTCTTTCTGCATTTGGCTTTAGAAAAAAAAAAAAGAAAAAGAATTAAAAATGTATAAGCCCCTCTGTACTGCATATGTATATTTTATCGCTGTATAATTGGGATCTTCATTAGTTCTCTGGGTGAAGTGACACGCGTTTCATGTGATACAGACACTAATGCATTGAGATACAGTTCTTTTTTTTTCCAAGATGCTCCTTCTTAAACACATGCAACACTCTCTAATAAGGACTTATGTACCTTTGGAGGAATGCTATCACTGAAAGACAAGACCCTGATTGCAGCAGAAGCGAGGGCGGGGGGCGACGTTTGGAGATCGAGAAAGTATTAATTATGTAAATCCCAAACCCCGGGGTATAATTGCTGCTGCTCTCAAACAAAATGTTACTTTTATCTAAATTACTAAAGTGGGAAAAGTGCAATCCAGATTAATTTGGCAGCGGTGCTGCCGAGCAGACCTGCAGAACCATGCAGAGTGGAAGGTGCTCCTGTCGCTTCAAGGAACAGAGGTTGTCCCCACTCCAGAGGCAGCTCCATCAGAGACAGAAGGGAGAGATGAGGGTGGAGTAAACTAGGAGGAAGGTCACCAGTCCTGTGAGGGAAAGCTGATTCCCAGCACTCTTCCCCTTTTTCTGCCAGAATTCAGGGCCCTCTGTTCCTATATAATGAAGAATCAAAATCTTTCCTCCAGTGTGAGTAATAAATACATTTGAATTCAGAATAATTTCCCTAGAGGCTTCCTTCCAGCCAGAAATTGCAGCTTTGCCAAATCTTGTCTCCTAAGTACCTTTTCAGATTGGTCCTCGTTGTCCCTTACTGTAGTTTAGATAATCTTCTCCTATAGACACAGAATCAAAAGCTTTCCTCAGTGAGTGGTTAGAGGTACTACATTTCTTTATCAAGAAACCCACTTTTCCTTTCCAAGTTATCAGGTTAGTCTTGCACCATCTACCTCAATAAACCCATGTTGAGCTCTACCCACTCTTTATTTATCCCACATCTTTAATTCTTCTTTGTCCAAATTGGCTCTAACAGCTCAGATACTGCAGGGATCAAACCAGAGGGCTTATAAGAGCCAGTTTGCTCTTTTCCCTTAGGAACCCAAGGAAGACTTTCCCCTGCCAGCTGCTGAGAGCACCTCTCCACCAGGCAGGTTACATATTCCTCCTGGTGGCTCATGCCTTTTAGAGGCTAGTCATTGACCAGTGATTTCCTGTTCCGAGACAAAGAATAATTTGACATATTTAGCCCAGAAGCACTTATTTTTTGGCAGAGGGTGGTGAGAAGTTCACATCATGCCCATAGAGATGTTGAAAGCCAGATCCATAAAGCCTGGACTTTGAGCATCAAGTCCTAGGAAGCAGCAGCATCTCCCTGCTTAGCTCCCTGTACAAAGAGTACTGCTCATCTCACATAACCTCTCCCATTCTTCCTTCACCCCAGCTCATTGGGCTGTTGCCTCTCCGGTCTCCTGGCTCAGGCCTGGTCATAAGTGAGCTCAGATCTCCACAAACCCCATAGATATTCAGTGGAAGGAAAGTGAATTGAGAGATGATCTTGTCATGGTTAGAGGTGGTGAAAGGCTCTGCACTTGCACAAGCAGGGTCACCTATACAACTAATGAGCTTCATCCATCTAAATCTAATAGATTCCTGGGAATCTCAGAGACGAGTCACTAGGTGAGATTTAAATGCCTCCAATAGCCACAGATGACTAAGTTGCCAGGCAAGAATCCAACCCTTTGTTTATTATTCCAGGTGGGTTTGAGGTTGGGGGGGGCTCTGGTGTCCTAACACATCAAACTTCATCAATTCAAGCTCTTAACATAAAAGATAGAGTATGGCTATACAAGAGACACTGTGATCCTGACCAGGCGTGACTATGTGCTCACCAGGATCAAACAGCCTGGTAGAAGGAGCTTCCAATGCAACAGCGTGAGGAATGAAGAGGAAAGCCAAGTGACTGTGCAGCCACAGTCAAGGGCTGGTCCTATTCTCAAAGCATGTGTCAATGATGCTTCTTCAGTGATTCATGATAAGCTCATTAGAACATGGAGTTACTCTACACCAAGAAATAGGCTCGTGTTGTTGTTGAATCAGATGTGACACCAGCATACATTTGAAAAAGTATTTTTTAACTCTAAAACGTTGTTGACAAATACGTGTCCCAGATTTTTAAAGGACAGATCCTATTTTTAGTTCTCTAGACAGAATAAAATCAGCCTTTTCCTTTGTTGTCAGAAATCCTCATTCACTGCTGTCCACTACTGTAATTAGTGCTCCTGTCAAAACACCCAACTGAGAATCCCTACACTAGAAGTCACCAAACTCACATCAGGATGTAATAGAGATGGAAGAAGGGACATCCTGGGTAATATCCATCCTCTTCATTATCTGTCCCTGCCAGTGCTCACTGCGAGATGCTCAGAAGGAGCAGGACAAGCATGGAGTGGCATTTCCCTGGTGAGTCTCCTGCTTCCAGCACTGCGTGGCTCAAGGATTTCTTGTTGAACATTGTTCCACATCACCATGTTTTGGACAAATTCCTTCTCATCCATTAATCAGTTTCCCTTCTTTCTGAACCTATTTGTACCTTTGGACTCCATGACACGCTCAGACATTGTGTTATGAAGTGTAATTATGCATTCATTCTCAGGGGATCTTCCCTTTGCTGGTTTTCGACTTCTTGATAATTTGAGATGTTGACTGCAGCGATTTGGGCTTGGGAAAACAGTGAACTGTTTCCTATGCACTGTTTGTGTGTTACTCATGATTTTGTAGGTCTTTGTCCACCAGTCTCTCTCTTCTCTGTGCAACCATCCAAACTGAGGTGTGGTAGCCTTCTAAAAATCTCCTGTCATGAAAGTTATTCTAAATCTTTGGTTATTCTTCTTTCCCATCAATAAAGCTCTTCTAAGTACCAAAAGATTTCCAGGTAGTTTCATATTCAAAATGTGCTCATTCCATGGATTTATACATGCAGTAAGTGGTTTTCTGCTTGCTCCTGGTGGCTTTTTTTGTTTCCTAATATTTTCTTTATGAGCACTACCAAGGTTTTCACTGATGTTCTCAAGAACTCTCTGCAAAGATTAAATCTTTATACACCTTCATATTCTATTCTATGCATTTTTAGATCACACGTGGCATGGCATGACACATGTCCATACCTTGTATTAATACTTCCCCACCCTCCAGAAAAGGCTGGTCAGACCCACACTGTCCATTGGAAACTGCCCTGGGCTGCACCAGGGGCCTGTGAATTGTTCCATGTGGTGTGAGTTGGCTGGGAAAAACCAAACCAGGCTAAACCCAACAGTATAATATTGTAATGAGCAGAACTCCATTGATCAGGAAGGTTCCCTGGCACTGTTTAATTCACTGTTGTAGGCAGATTCCTCTGACTCCGGCAGGACTCTGAACACATAAAGGTTTTTACTGCTGCATTTTTTCATGTCATTTACATGGCCATTACACCTTATAAGAACCTTTCTTTTTATCCCATGACTGGGGAAACTTTACTGAAAGCTTTTTGCCAATCCATGCACTCAAGTCTACCTGTGTTCCCACCTGCAGGATCTAGAAGTTCTCTGTTGGTCAGTTTTGGATGAGATAACGTTTTGTTCTGCCTTATGTGCCTGCTTATTTTGCTCTTTATTGCAGTGTCTTCCAGCTTTCCTTATAAAAATCAAGCTTCCTTATTTTACAGCTTTCTATATTTCCCCTTCAACTCTTTTTAATAAAGGGCAAGAAATTCTAGTTTCTGGTGCCTAGGTAGATTGAAGTGACAGATTTCCCAGCACAGCTAATAGACTGGAATTTAACTTTTTCATTCCTTCACAGCTCTTTGGAAAACACCATCTGGTCTTGATGAATTTTTATTATTCAATTTTTAATTTCAAGCCTAAAATATAAACCAGTTCCTCATACTCATCCCTTGTAATGAAAATTTCCCATGTGGGAACATTCCTAAATTCCTCTGTTTATTTAACTTTCCTGCTGTGCCCTTTCTTTCACAGTTCTCCCACTGAATTCTGATCTTCCATGAGCTGTGCTAGTCCTATGGCGTATACTTACTTTTTAATGCTTGAAAAAAAAGTGTTATCATTAGCTTTTATGTCTTTAGCAAGTTCTTCCTCAAACACATTTTGGACTATGTTAATTTGGTTTTACATTTACTTGCCAGAGTTTATTTTCCTCATTTGAAAGATATCCTTTTAGTCACTTCTTTTATGCTACTGTATAACCATGGCCAGAATCATTTTTGCCCATTTCAAGTTTTTTAATAATGTCCTAGAGTTTCTAATACAATGTCTGTCGAAAGTATCCCCACCAGTTTCAATCATTTTGCCCTTCTGGCCATTCCCTTTAAATTCCTTTTTAACTAGTCTCCTCATTTATTTGGGTAGTTTCTCTTTAAACTGTATAAGAGCAATTTCTACTTCCTCCCGGTCTCCTACAGAGTATTGAACTTCAGTCTATTATGGTCACTCTTATGGAGCTGCTTTTTGATGGTTAGACCTTGAACCAGGTCTCCCGGACTGCTCCATACTAAATCAAAGGTTGCTTCTCCTCTTTCCTATTCTCCAAAGAAACAATCACTTACGCTGCCTGAAAATCTACTCTCAGCACCTCACCCCTTTGTAACAGTCACTAATCACCATGGGGGGAATTGAAGACTACTTTGATTCTTGTGTTTCCTGCCCTGAGAGTCCAACCGACATTGCTCACTGCTTGATGACCCCGTGCACCATCATTACGCCTACCCACAGAGTACAGAGTACAGCCACCGTGCTATTTCTTTCCACACAGGCATGAAATTTCAGTCCAGCAGAATCGTGTGCTACTACTGATACAGTGAACCTCTTTCCCTTAATGATCTTTCAGACCCCCCTAGTGTCTCTTCTCCACTGATGCCGGTTACTCCGAGTTACACCTTAGTAAGGATGTTCTGCTGATAGCCATCTTTCTGCCAGGTACCTAGGCAGCCTGTTAAGTCAATACCTTCCCTTAGAATCAAGTCTCCAGTTCAGCTATTTCAATTTTCACAATTCTAGCATTCAAACAGATACACACAAATATTTGGTATTGGTTCAACTGTTGGGTTTTTAACATCAAATCATAGAATCAACTCAGGTTGGAAAAGACCTTTAACATCATCAACTCCACTGCTCCCCAGCACTGCTAAGGCCACCACTGACCCATGGCACTGAGGGCCTCGTCTCCATGGTGTGTGAACACTTGCAGGGACGGTGACTCCAGCCCTGCCCTGGGCAGCCTGTTCCAATGCC
>JANHGB010044238.1:14987-44981 GCA_026283785.1 Coracopsis vasa
CAACAGACCAAACACCCAGCCTGCTGCCTAATAGAGGGGCTCTTATGATAGAGACACCATGAAGCCAGACCAGCAGAACCTCACTGCGCTGGGATGGGTGGGTAGGTCTGCTCCGAGAACAGGGTTAAATCCTTTCCTATAATGCCAGGTGCCCTTTATAGTGTGAGCACGCCCCCGAATGCCTTGGAATCAGCATGTTGAGGGAAACAAAGCCATATGGCACCGTGTTTTGCCTGCCCAGGTTTTGCTGGCACGGCCACCAGAGACGGGTTTCACACCCAATCAGTGCCGCGGTGCAAAAATAGCTTTGGCAGTGCCAAAAGAGAGTCAAGGTCCTTTGAAATGAGACTTTGTTCCCATAAGGGCAACAAAAAGCTCGGCTTGAAGCATTAAAGCTCCTCAGTGAGTTTTAGTCTGTGCCCTCTTTAGAGGTCCAGGCTTAAAGCTGGGGCTTAGGAGATGGTATCTTCAGTAAATGACTTATGGGAAGGTGTCAGCACCTTTAAATCTCAGCCTGGCAGTCCTCATTGCGCTCAGATCCTCGTTTCTGACCAGCTGCTGCATGTTTTATGTGGAAAATAGCTCATTCTGATGCTTGTCTTGGTCTATTACACTTCAGCCCATTGCAGCTTGGAAGGGAAAAGAAAATCAACTGCTCCAGCTAAATGGAAACCACCACTGAGGCTCGCAGAGCCCTTCTCCTGCTCAGACCAGTACAGTCACAGTGATGCTCCAGCTCTGGAGGACGGAAGGTGCGCAGGCCATGGTGTTCCCAGGTTGGCAAACTACACAACAAGGGCTCGCCACGTCTGAGCTCCCTTTTCCTAATGCTTTGTCAGAGACAGCGCATGCATTAATCACATTCAGCTCCTTTAAAATCAGATTCCAGGAGGATCCTGCGGCACTCCCGCACTAGGCAGGGATGCACAGACCCTTCCTGGAAGATGGGACAGCTTTGCTTTCTCTCTGTTCCCAAATCACTGCTGTCTCATATTGATCACAGGACACAGATAGCTGAGGTCTTGGGTGCTTCATGTCTGGCAGCACATTGCATGTGGCTAAACCAGCAAGATCCCTGCAATGGGATGAGCCCATTTCTGCACCTCTTTACTAAAGGGGGTGTTTTATAGCAAGGAGAAACCAGTGAAAGAGCAGAACCCCCCTTTTCTGAGCACAGCAGCAGCTGGCAGGGAGCTGATGCAAGACCAAGTGGGATGTCACAACCCTTGGCCCCAACAGCAGCCACAGACCCGAATTAGAGCCACCCACAAGGAAACTCTTATCACTGCAAACAGAGGCCGGGCCCTGCAGCGCTGATGCACACGGTTCCATTGTGAAGCTGCAGCTCCGGAGCCTCCCAGGCAACACGTTCCAAGGTCTTGCCTCCTTGTTATCCCTCTTATTAAGCAGAGATTCCCCTGTGGTGCCTGAGAGCGGGACAAATCAGTGCTTGCAGTTCCTAAGATGCCATCCCGGCCGCGGCTCCGCTCCCCAGGACATCGCGCAACCCAGACTCCTGCTTCCACTTTTGTCCCCGTGACTGTTTGGAATCGAGCAAGAACACAAACATTTGGATTCCAGACACTTCCCAACCCCGACCTTATTTATCATACTTGGCTCCGCTCCTGGAATCAGGGCCAGAAGAGGCTCGGAACAATTTATGTTCTTTAACAGGCTGTGCATAGATCAATCTTGCTCTCCCCTCTAGCCACGGGTTTCCCTCTGTGGTTTGCTGCACACTTACTATGTCCGTCAATATCCAAGTAATTAAAATCCCCCATTATCCAGGTCCTGGCTGCCTTATGAGCTCCTCATAAGCTATAAACCCTTTGATCATCAACCTTCCTTAAGTGCCCGGGAGGTCTGGAGCCCCATCTCAGCATCCCTTGGCTGCTGTTACATCCCTGAAGGTCCCATTGAGGTCCCGCCTGCCATTCCGCTCTCCTTCCCGTTCTGTGCCAGGATTGCTCATTTTTATTCCCATCTTTCTCTGTCTGCTGGCAGCTGCCTGCTCCTGCCCTGCTCACAAGGCTGGAGGCAAGCTTGGGACCTGCTGCATTCCTGGGATGTCACATCCCAGATTTGGCCCCATTGGCATGCCTGCGATGGATGTGTACCTGCGGTGACAGCATCCTTATAGATGTGTCTCCAAGTTGGGTCCCCTCTCCTGCCACAGGTCTCAAAGCAATGTATTAATAACAGCCAAGTTTGCTTTGCAGTTCCCCCTTGGGAGGATGGGGGGCACAGAAAATACATCACCTTCTGGTGCTGCCCAAGACCCGATGCTGTATCAGGTCCATGCCCTGAGCACCGTATCTCTCAGCCTGGCTTTATCTCTGCCTGGGGAATTACTCACCTTGGCAGGACTGACTGCAGTCTAGATATGATTAAAGGACATGACTCAAGCCCCAAAGTGCTAATTACAGCACAGAAGGAAGAGGAGAGAGGAGCTGCTAAATTACACCTAATATGGAAAATGAATTGGGAACAGATTGAAAAGCCGTGGCTGCGGGGATGCTGAACCTGGGGCTGTCCCAGCCTGAGGACACACCAGATGCAGCGCCCTGAAGCAGCCACAGGCCTCTTCCCAATGCTGTTCCTGTTCTGCACTTGGAATCACGCTGCTCTCCTTGCTCTGTCATTCCATTCCGCACTCTCTTTGCCCCAGCATCCCTGGGACCTGCTACCCCCAGCCTATGAGCAAGCCCTGGAGGAGCCCAGTCATGGAAGATGGGTTGGTTTATGCTGCCTGTGGGACCTCTGGGTTTCTGCTGTGTTTCAGCATCCCAGCCTCACCAGGCACCAACAACCTCTGCCCATCTGCTGAGGGCTCTGCTGCATCCATGCAGGCTGCAGCCACCCTCCCATCACCTCCCCTCGCTGAGCCCGATGCCTGCACTGCAGCAATGTGGTGATGCTGGGGTGAAGTGACACAAGGGACATGCCCGGGGCTGTCACACACGCTCAGCTCCAGCTCCCAGCACATCCCATTTCTGCCTGCTAAAGGGACTAATCCAGCCCAAATCCAGTGTCAGGCAAACGCTGTTCCTGTTTTCCCATGAACGGTCCCCACGTTGGGAAATGGCATCGTGTTAAAGGGAAACACCACATGGGAGGATGCTCAGAGGGAGCCTTTTGCAAAGGGCTTTATTTCATCCCTGATGAGGATTTCAAGCCAGTGCTGATGACACCATTGCCCTGATGGGTTTAATTCCCCCTTTGGCCTGCAGTGAAGTAGGGGAGATGCAGGGTCTCTGTGTGCCTGTGGCCAAGCAGCTCCTGGGCTGGTGGCATCCAAAGGGGAGGTGACAGCAGCCACAGACTTCCCTGGAAGCTCTGGGGCCGGGGCTGTCTGTTTCTGTGTGTACTTGGACACAGCACAGCAGGTTCCTGGTTTATGAGGATGCTTTGGAGTAATCTGAATAATAAATACAGTGAAGAAAGTGCCTTAGTGTGAAATAGAGCTTTTCCCAGTAAATAAATCCTGGCCGTTATCTGCCTCTGTAATACGTGTATCAGGAGCAATGGCTGCTGGCTGGAGGGCAATAAACCAACATCACCTCCCTTTAGCTCACCTCTCACTCCAGCTCCATCGGGTTTCATACAATCCCAGCCTGGTTTGGGTTGCAAAGGACCTTAAAGCTCATCCAGTTCCAACCCCTTTCCATAGGCAGAGACACCTTCCACTAGAGCAGGGTGCTCCAAGGCCCATCCTTGATCACTGCCAGGGATGGAGCATTTGAGGGCTCAATGAGGTGATGCCATTCAGGGATCACTGGTGCCACACATCCACCCCAATGCCTGTTTGCAGAGTTACTCACTGCACTGGTGGCTGCTACACCAGTTAAACAAGGACAAACACCCACCATGGCAATGGGGCAGGCACAAGAGCCCTGGGCGATGCCTCAAGGGCTCTGTCAAACCCATTCCTTAGGGAAAAAGAAAGGGATTCACAGACAAGGCCCTGCTATTATTGCAATAAGAGGCTGCCTCACGCTGGGCTCTGCTGCTAAATATATTCCATGTTTACTGTAGGCAGGAGCAGTGGGAAGCCTTCCGAAACGGCACTGGGGTTGCTCCAGTTCTTTTCAGCAATCAATCCTGCCCGGCTTGAGCTGTTTTTATCCTGACACGAATGGAAACTATTCCCCTGGTTTCATTTCTCCTGATGAAAGACATTTCCTCAACAGAGAGGAGCCCCACAGCCCCAGGAAGTCATTCCCAAAGGAAAGCATTCCAAGGGGATGCGGGGCACAGCTCGCAGTGGGGTGCCCCACAAGCAGACAGGGCCAGTCAGGACATAGCCCCATGAGGTCAGGAGCCCTTCACAAGGCTGTTATAATGCTTTTTGCTTCCCAATGGATTTGCTGAACAAGAGGCTTGGAATTTACCTTCCTGCTGGCCAAACGCAGCCAGGCTCGAGGCTGTTATTGCTGAATGCAGGCAGTGATTTGTTGGTGGGGATGAGACCCTGGAGCAATGGGGATGGTGGTGCATGGATAAGAGGTGGTGATGAGCACAAGGGTGAGGGCTCAGGTCCCTCCACTCCTCTCTTCATCAGCTGCTGCCGTGATGAGAGGGGCCTGTGGAGGGGCAGGTTTTGGGGTCAGATCTGTTGGATTTTGTTTAGTTTCTCCATCAGTTTTCCCTAAACAGCAGTTGGGAAACGCTCTTTCCATGACCCTCATCGGGGCCGGAACTGACTCAGCTTTGTGCACGGAGAGGGCTTTGGAGACAGCTCAGCAGCTCCGTAACTTAATGTCACACTCGTCACTGTTTACTGACTGACAGACAACCCATTTCGTTTGCAGTTGTGCCTCACGTCAGCATGGCGTGCCCAGAACTCCCTCTGCATCCCTGCGGCATCCCTACGGCATCCCTGCGGCATCCCTGCAGCATCCCTGCAGCATCCCTACTGCATCCCTGCAGCATCCCTACTGCATCCCTGCTTCATCCCTGAAGCATCCCTGCAGCATCCCTCCTGCATCCCTGCAGCATCCCTCCTGCATCCCTGCTTCATCCCTACAGCATCCCTGAAGCATCCCTGCAGCATCCCTGCTCCATGAGGCTGCCTGAAGCAACAGCCACTCATGGGGTCAGTGGCACCATTCAAACAGCAATTCAGCATTTCAAGAGCAGCAGTGACCACTGTCATGCACGATAACACCCAAACCTTGAAACCTGGAATCTCCCTTTCCCCTTTTCCCTGCCTGCTGCTGGGACAGAACCTCCTGCTCCCGAAAACACAGGGCATTGCTCAGCTCTTCCTCATTGATGCCTTTATGGAGCAAAAGGGAGCAGCTCGGAGCAATCCAGGCTCTCAAGTGCATTCAGACCAGCAGCTCACAGCCCACACTAGGGCTGTTTTACCCAGTGTTCTCCATCTAAACGTCCCTTTCATGTACATGGTGTTGCAGCATGTCAGTGTGGTGGTGGGGCCATGGAATGTCGTGCTGCACAGGAAGACTGAAAGTGCCATTTATCTCTCAGGGTTTCTTATGGAAGACAGAAAAGAGGGAAAGGGGACATGGCTGGAAGCAGCATTAGGGCTACCCACCACCTCTAAACCGCCTCATGCACTGACTGGGTGATCCGTGTGCTGATCCAGCCAACACTGATGCTGGGAAGCAGTGACTTGGAAGAACCCAGACTGAGCGCAACCTACATGAAGAAGTGTAGCTAAAGGGACAGATAAGACCCAATACATGGCTCGGAGGCCTTATCTCCCCAGGCTGAAAGGGTGGCTGGTACCAGTGCTGGCTCCCGCTTCACTCCAGTCTCAGATAGGCCTCATGATGGGCAGATTTCTCTCCTGAAGGCTGGAATAAAGACAAATCTGATTTACTTCTCCCAGGCAGATGCCAACTTCTTCAACAACGGGGCTGGTTTCTAGCTTGACACCCAACCTCTGATGGATCAGAGCTGATGCTCTGGCAACAGACACTGCTTGTACCCTCCATTAGCCATTCACTGCTCAGCCAGGTTTCTTCCCAAGGGGCTGCAGAGCACTTTTACCATACCCACATGCACCCACCCAGCAGCATCCCACTCCCATGTCTCCTCTTACACAGAGCCCTTATAAACTCACAGATCTAAACCGGTCCTTTTCTGTTTGAGCCGCCTGCATAAACAACCCCATGCAGACAGGGCGAAGCATCATAAACCAGCGCTGACACTTGACAGGGATTCAAGGGCACATCTCGAGAACAAAGGCAAAGCTCCCTTGTAAACAAGGCATCAGTCACTTAGATTATACCAAGTAGGCAATGTGATTGCTGGAAGCATCTAGAAGGCATCACTGGAAGAGCTAAACACGGTCCTCAGGGGCTTCCCACACTGCGACCATACGGGGGTCTGTGTCCTGTGGTGCTCGTATGGATACAGGGATCATGGGAGCTGCCCTGGCTCTGCCTGGCACTGGTCTCGGCTGGGCTGGTGATGCCAGCTTCGTGCTCCAAGGTGCCAGCCTCACCTCTGTGCTGAGATAGGGTTTACAGCCCTGTTATTGCTCCCTGGACCTGGTGCTGACGTGTGCTGGGCACAACAACCACAGGCAGGAGTACAGCGACCTGCATAACCCCACAGCAGCCCTGGGAACAGCCCTTGATGGGCTCCAGCAGCCTCACTGGTCACAAACCCATGCAACAACCATGCAACAACCATGCAACAACCATGCAACAACCACACAGCACAACTCCTGTCCCCCAGGAGCAGCAGAACACACCAGCCCTGGTTGCACATGCTGGAGTGGGTCTGCAGCAAGGTCTCAGCAGGTAAAACCAACCCTAAAATCCCCTATGGAGTCCCCATCCCTGTGATTCTGATGCTGATGCTGCTATGGGCAGGGCACAGGCAGGGACCTGCAGAGGTTGGGGGTTGTGGTGATGGGAGGAGGATGGCAGGAACTGCTTTCCTAGCAGCCACAATGCAAGAGCTGCAGGGCCACAGGGGAGGGTGATGGGAGGCAAACAGCATCTGTTTTCTCCAAGGAGCTCCTTTGTTGCTGCAGGAGTGAGGTACAAGGCTGATAACGCCCCAGGTTCAGGCTGAGCTCCCACATGATTCACCTAAGGGTTGATTTCCTCATCAACCTCCACAGGCCCAGGCTGGGTGTTTCCCTCAGCTCCCATTAGCAGCTTGTTTCTCCCAGTGTTACTCAGCTGCATAACCTCAAACCCCAACCCAAACCTGCTCCCAAAGCAACGCTGCTGCTCCCCAAAACACCAGCCCAGCCTTGTGACCCATGGCCAAGCCCAGAATCTGCTCTGCATCATCACAGCCCTCACCTGGTACTGCAGGTTGGCAGCTTAACACCCCCTTAGACCCTTTCATTGCCTGACTGCCACCCATTGCCACCGCTCTGTGTTCAGCCTGGCTGTGGCAGCATCCCATTCCTGGCATTGCCATGCCATCTCGCACATCTGGCTCCTGCCATTGCCATGTCATCTCACATATCTGGCTCCCGGCACTGCCATGCCATCTCACACATCTGGCTTCCGGCATTGCCACGTCATCTTGCACATCTGGCTTCCGGCATTGCCATGCCATCTCACACATCTGGCTTCCGGCACTGCCATGCTGTCTCGCACATCTGGCTCCTGGCATTGCCATACCATCTTGCACATCTGGATCCCAGCATTGCTGTGTCATCTTGCACATCTGGATCCCAGCATTGCTGTGTCATCTTGCACATCTGGATCCCAGCATTGCTAGGTCATCTTGCACATCTGGATCCCAGCACTGCCATGCCATCTTGCACATCTCCTGGCATTGCCACGTCATCTTGCACATCTGGCTCCTGGCATCGCCATGCCATCTTGCACATCTGGCTCCTGGCATTGCCATGCCATCTCGCACATCTGGCTCCTGGCATCGCCATGCCATCTTGCACATCTCCTGGCATTGCCATGCCATCTCGCACATCTGGCTCCTGGCATTGCCATGCCATCTCGCACATCTTGCTCCGGGCATTGCCATGCCATCTTGCACATCTGGCTTCCAGCACTGCCATGCCATCTCGCACATCTGGCTCCTGGCATTGCCATGCCATCTCACACATCTGGCTCCTGGCATTGCCATGCCATGTTGTACATCTGGCTCCTGGCATTGCCATGCCATCTCATACATCTGGCCCTGGAGATGCAGCCCTGGGCTGCAGCCACGTCTCTGGGAGCACTGGGGGCACCCAGCGCCCTCCGAAACAGAGCAGTACAAAGCACACATCCTGTCTGCCAGCCCTGCACAGCAGAGGAAGCGGCTCAGCAGAGATTAGAGCCTTGATGAGGGGGGCACTCGAGCAGGGGACGTGTGTCTGGTACTGTCTCCCGTGGGCTGGGCTGTGACAATGGCCCGAGCCAGCGCCGCGTCCCAGCCCCAAGGCAGGATATCCCGTGAGCCCATCCCCTCGGCAGCAGACAATGCGATGTCTGACAAGGGGAGACGGCTCTGCCTTCGCCCTGCTCCAGCGAGGGGGACTTGGGGAACTGCAGGAAGATCCAACAGGAAATTCAGCACAGAAAGAAAGGGCGGCTCATGCTTGGGAGTCTGAACTTTCCTAGCCATGCTCAGCCTTGCTGACACAGGAGGAAGATGCTGGAGTCAGGATATTAAAGTACTTTCCCTTGGAGCAGGGCATGGGGAGCTGGTCTGCAAACCAGTTTCATGCCAGAAGTCAACGTGTCCTCAGTTCAGCTTTGCTCAGTGCAGGGCTTCTTTAAAAGGGCTCTGCCTCTTCAAAGTGCCAGGAGTTTCTGTCTCTCCAGAGGCATGATTTACTTACTGTAACTGGCTATTCATTATGTCCTGCACTGCATTATTAACTTGGTGATCGTGCATTTAGCAGAGAATTTATGAGAAATGAGGAGACATTCATTATCAGTAACACCACAAACTTTACTCTTATATGGTGTCCGTGCAGAGCGTGATGCTCAGCTCCTGCAGGGCTCACACGTGGTCCCTGTGCAGCCTTGGCACAGGCAGCTCAAGCCAGCCCAACCTGCACCCCAGCATTGACACCATGGAAAGCTGTCACTTTGTGCATGGCATCAGTTGTTGGAGCAGCTGGGCTGTTGCTGGTTTAGCCCATGTGTCAGCAGAATGGATGCACAGGTTAGGGTGAAGGAGATGAACACAGGGTGGAGGGAGCCCTATGGAGAGTGGGGCTATCAGGAGGTGACAAAAGATGCTCTTGCTCATAGGAGGCTGCAGCACAGGTTTATGCTGTGCAGAATACACCTGATTGATAGAACAATGCCTGTCTTAGCAGCCCAGAAGCCAGCATCTCATTTAGTTTTCATAGGTAGGATAAAGAACAGTATTCAATAGACACTTTTTTTCCCTATTAGAAACTTTCCCAATGGAATTTAAGCAGCTGAATCCGGTCTTCTGTTGTCTGGATTTTAGGCAGGATCCTAAATCCACATGAGCAGGATGGTCTGAGACATGCCTTTACTTTCCAGCAACGGAGCTGCAGCAGCACTGCCATTAAATCACATTCCCCTGTACAGCACATCCAAAGTGGGGACCACAGGACAAGTCACAGGGAGCACACACGTGGCTGAGTTAAGCTCTGGGGTTGTGCAAGCAAAGGGCACAGCTTCCTGCCATGAGATGGGGGATGAGTGTTCCCAGATGCTCTGCTAGAGAAACAACAACCACAGAAAGCCAAACCAGAACCCAGGTGGGGTCTGTGCAGACAGAGGCACACAACACACAATGGGCAGGATGGGGAGCTGGGGCCAGCAGTGCCATTCGCATGCCCTGGGTGCACATCACAGGCTCCTGGGCATTTCAGAGCTAAAGAGCTAAACCACATCATATATATATATATATTTATATATATTTTTATATATATGTATGTATAGGCAATAATTTAACTTCTTTTCCTGTTCCAAACCCTTCCAAAGACTCAGTCTTAGGCTCTTTCGCACACAGCTGGGTAGGTCTCTGTTAGCACCGATGCTCTCCTAGGGAGCTGCTGTATCTCCTGATGCCAACGTGGTATTACAAGCCGTGCAGGCTTAGGCAGGCTAGTGAAAGGAAAGCTATGCAAAACATGCCCCAGCAAAATGCAAAGACGTCCCGAATTACCTTCTTTGGAGTGATTTTGGACAGTTACATGAATGCAGACTATGCTCTCTGCAAGAGCTTGCGGGAAAGGCACTGCCTGCCCCAGCCTTCCCCCCATCTCCTGTTGTTGGGGCTGGGGGCTTCCAAAAGCCCCTCACATGGTGTTTGACCCAGTGAGGACCCTGCTTTACCTTCCCCTCTCTTATAATGGTGCATCCGGGGTCCTGCAGTCCATAGCTCTGAGCCAGAGATGCCTCCAGGCCTATTTACCCATCCTTTGCATCATCAGCACAGCACAGGCATCATCCTCCCTGCACCCTCCCCACAGCAACTGCAAGCTCTGAGTGAGACCCTGAGGCTTGGCTTAGCCTACAACCTGTCACAAGTGCTTCAGCTTCAAACCCTGGAGCGCTCCAAGCCCATCACATCATGAGAGGCAGAGCGCAGTTAGGGATGGGGCTGAGCTGCTCTGCGGAGACGGTGGGGGATAGGAATTAATCCTCCCATTAATGTGTGAAATGGAGCAATCGCGTTTCACAAAGCAATTATGCACTAATAGCAGGAGAGCGGTGATAGGAATCGCATCTTCTCTGAAGTTTTGCTCCGTTCCAGCACACGGATAATTCCTGCAGGGCATTACTGGAAAAGCAGCATTAAAAGATGGATATAAACAAAAATTACTGGAATAAACCCATACGAGGGATGCTTCATGTCTCAGTCAGAGCTGAGCACAGCCACATTTACACAAAGTGGGCAGAGAAGCTTGAAGGGGCAAAGACATTTGTCACTGTTCAGTGCGAGATGAGCTCACGGGAACGCGCGTGCCTCATCTTGGCAGCTTTCTGATGCCTCACTCCTCAAGGATGGGCTTTCCACTCGGTTTCCATGGCAGATCCCTTCCGGAGCTCGTGTCTTCCACAGAGATTGCTAATTTATGCTCTCAGCCGTGCCTCCCTCTGCAAATACCTGCGGAACGATCCCATGTGCAGTGGGAGCAGTGGGAACTGGGAGCGGTGGGAGCCAAGTGCGTGTTAATGGGCCTCAGGTCTGGTTTGCAACCAAGGGAAACAAAGAAGGACTCGTTTTCTGCAGCAGCAAGAGCACGGCTGATCTTAGAATCATGGAGTCATGGAATGGGTTGGGTTGGAAAGGAGCTGAAGAGCATCCAGTTCCAACCCCCTGCTATGGGCAAGGATGCCTAGCACTAGACCATGTCAGCCAAGACCCTGTTCAACCTGGCCTTGAACACTGCCAGGGATGGAGCATTTAAGTAAAGGACTTCTTCCTTACATCCAACCTGAACCTCCCCTGTTTCAGTTTGAACCCATCACCCCTTGTCCCATCCCTACAGTCCCTGATGAAGAGTCCCTCTCCAGCATCCTTGTAGCCCCCTTCAGACACTGGAATGCTGGCATGAGGGCCATCTTCTGGCATTATTTTTTGCCCTAAATACCCAGAAATGGCATTATCTGCCCAGCAAAGCAAAGTACATCCAGCATTTCTGCAGCCACTTCTACAGGCAGGCCTTCCCTTCCCACAGTGCTCCAGGCAGCACTTTGCAGGAGAGGACCACAATGAGCACGATCCTTCCTTCCTACTGCTCTCCCTTATAGTTCAGGTTAAACATGAGGCTCTTTCCCAAAGCCACATCGAAACGATCCCATTTTCCAGGTGGATTTACCAGCCCTGCAAATACTGAGCAAACAGCAACTGTTGTGTAATCCACACAAACTCAGCAAGACTACAACAAACTGAGGGGGTTCTCAGTCCTTCTGGCAGAAGGAGAATCATGGGTTTGCAATGGGGCTGTTTATACACTAAAGCACGTAACAGCCAGCACAAACAGCAGCAATTCCACCAACGGGGTGATGTCCCTTGGGGTCTGCTCATCACTGCGGTCAGAGATCACCCCACAGCTCCCTGTATAGAAGGGAACCCCCTGGGCTGTGGGGAAGGAGCTATTTCTGGAGTGAGGATGAGTAACAGGGTCACCACCACCACCACCAGTAAACAAGCAGCCGGATTCCAAACACTGCCTCTGCAGCATCCGGCTGCTTTTAAGCCATCAACCATAATACACTTATCCCTGGATCCCTGGCTTCAAGTGGCTTTTGAGCCCACTGCTCTTCTAGGCCAGATTTAGTTGTGCTGGGTAATACCAGATTCCTAAGCACAGCAGGAGCTGCACAGTCAGAGCCAGCCCAGTCCACATCCTCAGTGAGAGGGAATCATGGAACCACAGGAGATCCCAGGTTGGAAGGGACCCATAGGGACCATCAAGTTCAACCCCTAAAACTAATCCATACTGAGAGTGAAACCTCCCAGCCCTAGAGCTTGGCACTGGGCAAGGATGATGTGGAGAGCACTAACTGCATGGGAGCAGAGGAACTCCATTGGTGAGCTGGAAACTGAAGGCAATGGATACCCAAGGCAGGAGTGGGACTTGGTGCAGAGATTTACCCCAGTGAGAGCATGGCCATGTGGGGTGTAACATACCAGGAGGACATTATGGATCCGCTGCTTCAATACACCCCTTGCCAATTAGAAGATACAGCACTGAACAGGAGCTGCATCATCTGGGAAGCAGCAGAAAGCATCCCGTGCCTGGGCTTTAAGCAGGTTTTGTTCTGCTGCGTAGACAGAGGCACAGACAAGAGCTCATCTGCCTGCACTGGCTCGCAGCTATCTCCTCTTGTTAGTGCTGCAAGAGTTTTAACTGTTCATGATGTGCTCTGAAGGCAGCGCAGCAAAGGGCCAGGAGCAGAGCGTGTTCCGAATGAGTCCCTCAGCTTGAAGCTGTACAAACCCTGCTCGAAGGAAAACCATTCCCATTGCAGGACGCTCCAGGAGTGTTTTCCCCTCGGCTGCGGGACAGCGGGAAGTTGGCAATTCAACTGTTAAACTCTCCTATGGCCATCCGGTGTTGACATCAGCGTGAGCTCATCGCTGTAACCTGAGCCTCGGGCTTTTTCCTCCCTCCTGCCTTTAAATACAGGTCCTGGGAGCCAGCACGGCTGGGATCGACAGAGAGACCCAACCGGGAGCAAAACCCGGCTGCACCCCCACGTAGATGAAAGCGAAGAGGAGCTCCAGAGCCGCAGCCATGTCCACATCCCTGCGCGTGAGCCCCTCGGTCCATGGGTACCGCTTCGACACGGCCCTGCGCAAGAAAGCCGTGGCCAACATCTTCGAAAGCATCAACCAAGAGTCCCTGCAGAAACTCTTCAGGAATTCCGGGGACAAGAAGGCAGAGGAAAGAGCCAAGATCATCCTCGCCACCGACCAGGACTTGGAGGAGAAAACGAGAGCGCTAATGGCGCTAAAGCAGAGGAGGAAAGACAAGCTGCTCCAGTTCCTGACGCTTCGGAAGTACTCCATTAAAGTCCACTGAGCAGAAATGGAGGAGAACACGTCAGGACGGGACTGTTTGTGAGCTCCCACCACGCATGCAAGCTGCTGCGGGACAGGGGATGTGAGAGCAGGGCTGCAGCCACCGCGCACGCAGCAGCAGCACCGGTGCGGATGATGCTCCAAAGGGATGGCAGCTCCCGGCGGGAGGCGGCCGTGGGGCACTGCATGATCCCGCACGATGGTCCCGACCCATCCCGCATGCCTGGGTGCGACTCGAGACCTTCCCATGGACCCGGTGTTTACCAGCCTTTGCCTTTCCGGTCTGGTTTCCTTAAAGGCTGAGCCGTGGCAGGGCTGGGATGGAGGTTCTGGAGATCCATCAGCTGCTGATCATGGATCACTCAGTGCACTGGATGGGTGCAGCAGGGAACGCTCTAAAGACACACTGCGCATCTGATCCTTCTCTTTCTCCAGCAGTAGAAATGTTTGCACAGAAGCAATAATAATGACATGGTTTCCCTAAATTTACTGTGAAGTTCCTTAATATTTTGTTCACTTCTCATTGACACCGAGAATCTAAACAGCATAACTACAGTTCTTATGTGTGTAGATTACAGTATCTGTTAGGCGGGTGCTTCATGGTAATGTTTTGTGACAACATTATTATATTGACTATAATTTATTGCTTACAGCAATGTGAAATGTAATAAATTAAGAAGTAAATCTCAACTCGCTTGTCTGAAATGCTCAATTCTGCTGGAGGAGTGGGGTTATATGGTCTGGGTCATTTCATATAGAGATACAGAGCAGACAACATGCACCTCTCCTTGACTCCCCAAAGGCTGCTCTCTGAGCCCGCACCCCCCCAGCATCAATGAATACCTGGTGCAGCCTCATCAGCATCACCAGATCCTGACCCATGGTCCCATGAAAGACCCCACCAAATTCAGCTCTAGATTTTGTTTCCCCTGTGTAACCTACGACAATGCCATCCATTGCAATAGCGTTAACAGGAGGATCAGGTTAGGGAACAACCAGTCCTAAGCCACAGTGAGCGCTTCTCTGGGCTCTTGGTGTTCCTGCAGCACAGACTGCGAGCTCAGACTTGGCTCCAAAGAAACAGAAGTGAGTTATGAACACTTGGCAGCAGAATTGGACTCGGTTTTCCTGCAGATTATGCCATACTATCCTGATAGACTATGTTGAAAACACTTAAAAATAGCCAAGACTGGTTATTTATAAGCATGTCCTTTAATAACCCACTGGGTTAGAATAAAGCATTCCCATGACTGCTCACAGCAACACAGATCAAACCATTCAGAAGAATGAGAGACCAGCCCTTAGCAAGAACTCCAAATTGCCTGGAAGTCAGGGGGACTGGAAGTAATCCTTTAATAGCATGGATAATTGTCATTACTTACAGCATGGGGAGGGATACCCCAGCATCCCTGAAAGCACAAGGCTGGGGAATGCAATGCTGTCCACATCAGCTGCAGAGACCCCTCTAGGCATGGCTCCTGGGATGATAAGTGCTTGGATCACGCCTGGTTTGGGATGGGCATTTCTGGAAGTGCTTCCAAAGCCTTTCCAGAAGTGTCCTTGCTCAGAGGAATCTGCTTCAGTGTGGGATTTGCTCCAGTTTTCCAGCATTCAACCTGTCCCATGCGGCTGTTTCACTCGCTCATGACACATCCCCACAAAACCATCTTCAGTGACACAAACTGCCTCAAATGGGCTATTCCCAAAAAAGGCCAAATGAGCCTCCATGCAGCAGCCCCAGGCATTTGGGATGCAGCGTTTTTCCTCCCGCTCCGGCAGGTTTTCCCATCGGAGCCGTTTCTTGTGTGACAAACACCCAAAATAGAACCCAGCAGGGTGATGCAGCCACCAAATCCATCTGCCTCTGGGCTGTGTTATAGATGGGATCCCAACAAGCCTGCTGCAAGCGGATGCTCTCAGAACCGCCGCCGTGGGTACCAAATTAGCTTTGTGCTGTCCCACTGCTTCCCACATCCCTGGTTTGATGCTGGGGATTTGCTCATCCCATTGCCTGACCTGAACCATGGAGCTTTCCACAGGGCTACAGTGGGGGAGTCTCCCAGTTTGGGGAGAGGGGTTGACAATGGGACACACACAAGGATGCTGGTGCTGCGGGACATGGGCAGAGCCACTGCTGGGGCCTTTTCCATATGGAAAATGAATCTGAAGGAAGCTTGCAGCAGGCTGAAAGCAGCTGCGATGGAAGCATGTCCTATGATCACCCAGACATTCCTGCTCCCAAGCATTTGCATAACATGACTGATAAGATCCTGTGACTTTAGACTCCCTCTTGTCTCATTACATTGAAATCATTATTCCAAGTGGCATCCCTGATGAATGAAGGCCACTTACAGAAAAGATGTTTCTGGGATTTTTACAGTGGAAAAGGGCAGTTTTCCTTGTGTTTGGCATGTTTGTGTTGTGGGAACCATGCAGTGGCAAGGGGGAAATCACAGTTAATTGCTATAAATTGCTGTCAATGAGGTATAGACACCCAACCATCACCCATTACAGGTCCTTTTGCTGCTGCTCTCCAGGGCTGCACAATGGGTGGCTCCAAGCACCAGGCCCCGGTGACGCAGTGCTCACCGCATCCAAAGCGATGCTTTGCTGTGTGATCCTGACACAATCCATGTGGGAGAGGTGCAGGTCACCCAGTGGGGCTGGGCCTTTCCGGAGCACCCGGTGCCACAGAGTCGGTGTCTGCCGGCGTGTGCACGGCATTCCCGGGACAGCCCATTGTCAGCTTCAGCACCAACAAACGGAGGAAAAGGCTGTTCAAGGAATTTCCTCCCTTCAGGAGCCGGGCGTTTCCATTAATTCTTCTCTATGAGTCAAACTGGCTGTACTGGGTGTCCCTGCATCCCGGCATCCTGAGGAACGTGCGTCTGAATAGCTAATTTTATCCCACTTCTCTAATGCTCTGCCATCAGCAGGAGCACCATAGAGATAGTGGTTGCTCACCCTCAGCTTACAGGGACCTGAGGAGAACCTAAGAAAGCCAGGATAGAAACCAAGCAGAGGGGGGTCAGTTAGAGCAGACAGCACAGAGGTCCCGCAATCTGTGCTCCCCATCAAACACCCATCTCCATCTCTCCAAAAAGCCGCATCCAGCTGATGGGAAGATGGGGCTGGAACAAGCCAAGGGTCCCTCTGTGTTCAGGAGGAGATGGGGATGCTCCCCAGTGCTGTGACCTTGTGATGAAATCAAACACAGACAACAAGAGCAGAGTCCAGAGCGGAGCCGGGCCAGCCCTTGCATGGCTGTGTTTGTGTGCTAAGGGACAGGGTGCTCCAGTTGGTGACAACACCTCCCGGGCAAGTTTCCCTTCCACACCATTGAGCAATGGGGCAAGTTAAAAATTGACTGTTCAGCTGAACCATGGAGCTGTTTCACCCCCAGCTACAGGCTTGCCTTTGCAAACAGGCACCATGGATGCACCCTGGATACTCCTGGACAAGCACCTAAGCATCCTCATGTTAAAAGGGACACAGAGGACATATTCCATCTGGGGCTGCACAAGGAAAACCTCTGCTAGGAGCTGTGTTAAATGGGAGTGAAGAGCTATAAAGTGGTGAGATTTATGTGTGGCTTTCACAGAATAGAGCTGGTTTGGGGTTTCAATGCATGGATGCCTCACATGCAGCCAAACGATGCCACAGCGTCACTTTGCAGTGATGGACAGGGCTATTCATGAGAAGAAAAGCCTCCAAAACACTGTAGCCAACAGGAGATGGCACAGTTGCCATGTATCTGTGCTAAAAACCAGGAGTTAGGCTATGACCAGAATCATAACACACAGCCCAGAAAAACCCCTTCTTTCCATTAAGCTTTAAACCAAGCTGGTACCTGGGGCTCAGTGTGACGATGCTCTGCTGTGGCACGCAGTGGAGTGATCCCTATCCAACAGTAAGTACTTGCAAGTAAGTAAAGAAGAAGCCACCACTTGCAAGGGATGTCAAGGTACAGCAACACATCCAAAGCATCCAAACCAGAATGCCATCTCTTACAGTGCCTTTGTGATGCTCATCTGCATTCCTGCTCTGCACAGGGGCCCTCCAGAGGGGTTCGGAGCAGGAGGGATGTCTGGGATGCAGCTGTGGGCTTCCTTGCATGCCAAGAGGGTTTTATGGTGTGTCAGGGCAGTGAATCAGAGCTGAGCCAGCGGCTGCGGCTGCTCCGGGCCCACGCACAGGGAGCATCATCGGTAACCGGGATACAGCTGGGACTCGGCCTCCTCCTCCATGGAAAACCCGCTTCCTGGGAATGACCAAGCACAGCCCAGGGCCAGGGGTGTCACTGAGTCACCGGTTCCCAAAACACCCCGCTGGAAACTGCTCTGGTCCTGCCGAGCGCTGCCTGCTTCCTGCCTCCTTCCCATGGGATTGTGCTGCCGGACCCCAGAGTCTGGACCCCATCGCTCCGTGGGGAAGATATTCCCCATGGAAAAGCTGTGTGGATGCTCGGAAGGGGCTGAGAGGATGCAGAAGTGAAGCTTTACAGGGGGAATGTGGGGTCTGATTGATGCTGGGGCACCCACTCAAGGCAAAGCCCTTTGCAGGACCAGGATGGGGGTTCAGTGGGCTCAGTGGCCTGCTCCCAGATGTGTCCCATGTGCTGGGGTAGCAGAGATGCACCCAGCCCTTGCCTGCTCCATTCCTGCTGCTCTCCCACAGCATCAAAGAACAATCCCAGCCTTTTAAACATCCATGTGGAACAAAATGTGCATTTCCATTGTCTTTGCCATGTAAAGGTGCTTTTAAGCCTCAAGGAAGCTGGCAAAACCCAGCAAGCCAAATATCTCACAGTACCTTGACATGAGTTTCCCCACCTCTGTAGTTTCTGCTTTGACATCGAAAGTGAAGAGAAAATGTCAAATTAGGCTCCCCAGACCATGGATTTCCACTTGGAATTTGCCTGCCATCCGGAATGCTAAACCAGTTCTGATCCAGACGTGGATTTTCCTCTCCCTCTCTCTTGAACTGTAAAGAATGAGACACAATTCACCCTTTCAACAAGCGTGTTTGGGAGCCAGCAGACCCTTTGCCTCTGCCAGGCTTTTGGGGGGCTGTGATTGACACCCCATACCCTGTCCTAGGGATATTTCCTGAGCCCGTTTGCAGAGTGACAGCACAGAGGGTTCAAGGACAAAACTACAGCTCAAAGCACATCAGTATCTTGACCGAGTGGAGCCCATGGAAAACATCCAGGCAGCTTGAAGGCTTTTGTGCAGGGGGAAAAACCTTGAGTACATTCTGCAGAAAGCCCTGCCAAACGTGTGCTGGTTTTATCCTGATCCCGGCAATAAATAAGCCTGTTCCTAAATACTGTGCGACTTCGCTGCAATAAAAAGCATGCAGAAATGGTTTATGATGGTGGGGAGGCATTTATCAAAGTCAAGGACCAGGTTTTCCCTGCTTATCTGGCCAAAACCGCTTCTCTTTTCCAAGGAAAGTGAATAAAACATTATCTGCCTCCCAAAGTCAATTACCTGCAGGTGAGATAGAGGAAACACCAATGGCCCGTGTTACCTTGAGCCAGCTCCCCCAGGCACTTGCAGGCAGAACAAGCACATTATCACTTGCTGCAGCATCCTGGCCCTCTCCCTGTTTCACTGTTTGTTGCTGGTTCCACCCAGCAACGGGACCTGCATTTAATGGACCTGTTCACTAAAACCAAGCCTCTTACGTGGTCCTCCCCCTGTATTTTCCTTACGGCAAATCCCATGAGTCATACATTGAGCCAGATGCCACGTCCTGCTGAACCATGCATTGTGTTACAGAAGAGCAAGCAATGCAATGGGGTGAATCTCAAGCCCATGCTGCCTTTTGGATGCATGGCAAATGCAGGAGCCTGGATGGTGATGGGATCGAGGGGCTGTGCTGTTCTGGCCTCTGCAGTAGGTTTACAGCAGTTAATCCCTGCCTGTGCCCCCCTTAGACCCAGCCTCAACAGTGTGGAGGCTTCCAGGCACGTCCCCTTGCTCGGGGGAGTGCTTGTGTTATAAAGCTCTCCACGCCTGATTGCAGAGCTTATAGTTTGCCGTGAGTAAATAAATTAGGCTTAATTTAATATTTGATTGTAAGATTTACTGTTCTGCTCCTTACAGCTTCTCAGGTGGGTGCCCTCTAATCGAGCCAAATGAAGAGCCCCATTAATTCCATGCAGGGGCTGTGGCAGGCAGGACCGGCTTGGGAATCCTTCCATCACCTCCTGCCTGATCCCAGTCCCCGGATTGGGGGATGAGGAAGCTGGCATTAAGTGGGGGGGTGGAATTATTGCTCTTTGCTGTGATTAATGCACTCACCCCATCAGAGGGCAGAGTCCAGAGGCACCTTACAGGAATCCGGGATATCCTGGCACAAACCCCCAGGGTTATCCAAGGCCGGCTCTTACAGACTGAGATTTGCTTTGCTGTTACTTGTGAGAACATCTCATTTTGAATAATTTAAACTCTCTTTACTGAGATATTAAAGTTAAGCACTTGAACCAGTGTCCTGATGGAATTTAATAGCCTCCCAGTGCTGAATCACGTCGCAGACCTGCAGAGGCTGGCTCATGGGATGGGTTTAATCCCCGTTCTGCTTCCAGCTGGGCAGGTTTTGCTTACTGCAGAATTCAAATGTCATCCTTTTGTGTCCTATTCCGGAGCAGCTCCCGAATGGCATGAATCTCTGTTGCGAAACATTGTGTAAGCACCGTGTCTGGATCCTTCAACACCAGTTCAAGCACAGGCCTTTAAACCGGCTTCTCAAAGTCCGCAGGTACCGATGCCAGGGAAAAGCTCATAAACCCATTCCAATGTTATCCTTGTTTTCCCAGAGTTTGGCCAGCTCAGTTTATCAAGTCCCAAATGTTGCCCTGTGTCACTTGAGGCCAATGCCCAGTTTAACCTTGATGGGCTGCAGCCCAGGTGCCCTGCAGCCACCTCCTGCTCTCCCATTGCTCCCATGTGGATCCCGGGGCTCCGCTGTTATCCCCAAGTGATGGATAGGGGACATAATCCCATGGGCACAGGGGGGGTCTTCATAGGCATCTTAACTACCCCATTCAAACTAACCAAACAAGCCTTCTTGGGAGATCATGCCCTTCTGCTGCTGCTGACTGGGCTCAGACTGAGCAAACCCAAGTTATCTTTAGCTGAGGCAAACACGTACTGGCCTGGACTCACCCTTACACACCCCTCACACAGGCAAAGTCCCATTAAGCCGAGTAGGAATTCGGGTTAAACATCACCTGGGTACGGAGAGCTGCAGAGCCACCTTTACATAGCGTTTATAGCATCCATGGAGCCAGGCTGAGAGAGATGGGAGCGATCAGCTGGAGAAGAGAGGGCTTCAGGGACACCTTAGAGCAGTTCCAGTGCCTAAAGTGGCTACAGGAGACCTGGAGAGGGGCTTTGGACAAGGGATGGAGGGATAGGACAAGCGGAACGGCTTTAACCTGATAGAAGGGAGGCTGAGCTTAGACATTGGGAAGAACTCCTCCTCTATGAGGGTGGTGAGACACTGGCACAGGCATTGAGTGAGTGTCCCAAGTGCCCTGTAGTAAACTTTGGTCATGGAAAGGTCCTGGAAAGAGCTGCCCCTCAATCCCATCGGCTTCCCAGACCCTTCAGAGGAAACAGCTCTGTCTTCTGCTGGAGCACTTCATGGGGTTTTCACCTTTTGACACCCAAACCCTGATGTAGGGGGGTAAATCCTGGTTGGAAAACAACTGTTTTCCCATGGATTCACACTCCTAAGGCAGCCCAGGGAGCTTGCAGGGAGAGGGAGAGGAGGAGAGGAAGGCAGCTGAGCGTTGACTGCAGGCTGCATGCGCATCCTGCCTCCTGCGGCCAGGAATTGGGAATTCCCCTCGTTCTTCCTGTTAAAGCGCTTGTATTTTCTAACAAACCCAAGCTGGAAACAGCGTTTTCCCAGCTCACGGCGGTGCCGCCCTCCTGTGGCTGGAGAACGGTTGGAATAAACCGTGCTCCAACTGGAGCTCCAGCTGGAATAAACCGGCTTCGAACCCAGCTGTGGCACAACCGAGTAACCAAACCTACAGTTAGAGCCTTGCCTTTGGGATGGAGATGCTGAATGCTATAGTGTGGCATTGGAAGCCACAGCAGCTCGGGACTAACATAAGGAAGATGCTTTATAAGCCTCTAACTTCATCTAAAGCATATCTGTAAGCACTGACCATTTCCATATTAAGCCATTATAATTCCATATATAAGCCAGATAACACCAAAGTAAGATGGGCACAACCAGACTGGACACACTTACTGGTCCCATTATCTCCCACCAACGGCAACTGGCTCTATAAAACTCATACATGCCAAAAGGTTTCCAGGATTTGGGATAAATGCTTCACCCCAGTGACTCACCAGCTTCCACATGTTCCAGGTTTCCTACATGGGCTATGGCAAAGGCAAATATAACACATTTCTGTTGGGTGTTTCATACAGTAACCCTTTGCTGAAGCAATTCAAGGCGCTAAAGAGATGGGAATGTCACAGATAAAGCACCACGTACACAGACAAGGGCTTTGGAATATCGTATGGCCACATCAGATGCTTTGCAAAGGACTGGCAAGATGCAGGTACAAACACTTGGACATTGATCCAAGGTGGTGACACCGATAAGGTGAAGGCGATGGAGCACACATGGATCCCAGCATAGGGAGAGCAACAGTGGAGAAGCAGGGAGCCCTTCACTGTGCCCAGGCTCCAAAACTGCTGCCAACAGCCTTTTGGGACCAAACCCCACATTTCACCCACTCATCTCCTCCACATCTCATATAGGAGCCAAATAAAGCTCTGGCAAAGCGGGTGCTGACGTGGCCGGTGACGCAGGTGGGATGCTTTGTATATTGTGACTGTAAAACCCCAAAATACATAGGAAAACGCTCAATGAACGATCAACAACCGGGCACAGGAGCTCTCCCTTTGCAGTGTTAAGGAAGGAGGCACAAATCCTTTCTTTCCTCATAACCCTTTATGATAGTTTCTGAAATACAATGATATCAATGAGGCTGTTTATCAGCAACACACCTCGAAAGGCAGTGACAGCGTCCCGATGCCCTTTGACAGCCTCACCCTATTGCTTTAGCTCACCTTGTTGCTGTTACCTTTGGTGTTAGATCAGAGTTTGCAGTCACTTGGAGGTGGAACCATTCTGTTACTTCTCCTACCTGCTTCCACTTTAGGAACAGCATCCATCAGGAAAGCCAGCATGAAAACTGGGAAGCCAAACGTAAGCTACCACAGCACCCAGTGTGAACCAGAGAGAGCAATGATCAGTTGACAGCAGCAAGTTAACCCACAGCTCTGGGAGGAGCAGAGAGAAGCTACATTCAATACATGTTGCCCTGGTCCATTGGGGCATCCCAGCAATGTGCCACGGTGGTACCCGATGCCCAGCATGGTGTGGGCATGGTGACTCCTCATGAAGTGCTCCATTAGCTCCCCAGGATAAAGGCCTGTTGGCTCCTGCACTGCTGGAAGCAACAGAAACCATGGAACCACTCCCCAGGAATGTGAGTTTTATGAGTACTATAAACTGCAAGGGACCCACGTTGCATCAACAAAGCCCTGCGCAGATCCAGAACTAAAAGCACCCTTGATTCACTTAAAGGGACATGTCAAAGCCTCCCTTAATTGTGATAAATCCCATTCTTTCATCTGAGAAGGTGACATTTCATGGCAAATAAGCCCAAGAAATTGAGTGGAACAAGGAAGAGCTTCCTGTTTTGTAAGTGAGTTCCTATAATGAACAAAGCTCAGCATGAAAACAGTAGGCTGCATGTCTGGAGCTCAGCTTTTTGAGGTCTTGGTTGATCCCAGGCAGGCAGATGGAATTCATCACAAGAAGCTAATCAGGGACACTGAGACCTAGCTGCATTTAGAGGGAGAAAAGCTCCGTTTGGGAATCATTAGAAACCCGCCTCTCACAAGTCTATTGCTTGCAAGTTTACAGTCCATTTCCCAGCCAAACCATCCTCCTCGGGCTGGATGAGCCCCAGGGAAGAGCAATGGGAGTGGAGCGCAGGGGTTGGCTCACCTGGGTCTGTCCCTCCTTCTCCCAGCATTCCAGCGGTCGGGAGCAGTCACTCCTCACGACCTGCGGAGAGGAGACGAGCAGCCAAGCAACGATTTCCCAAACCAGCCCATTCACCCCAGTGCTGCTTCCAGTTCATCCTGTGCCTCTGCCCCACCACCGCTCCGGTGGGATGAGCGGAGCCACCCATGCCAAGGGGCTGCCTTCGGAAGAGCCTTTTTTGAGCTCTGGTAGGTGGAATTGGAAACAGGGAAGTGCTGAGCCAGCCGGGAACAAGCTGCTCGCCTGCCCTCGGGTCTCCCTCCCAGCGATAGCAGGATTCCAGCTCCAAGTGCCAAAAGAAGGAGCAACTCCATCAGCAAAGCCGGGAGGAAGGGCAGCTCCCATTCCCACACGGCACAGCCACCTCCCTTCCTTCCCTGCGGCCGTACCTGTGCCGACCAGGCAACAAACCATTCCCATGGCTTGCTGCAGCTCCTGGACTTCCCATTTTAGCTGAGAAAGAGGTGCAGCTCGGATGCAGCTATGAATTCCCCTGCTTTATGCTTTTCCAAGACCCCATTCCTCATGGTTTATCCAGAGAGAGGAAAACAAGCTCCCCCCATTATGCTTTGCCATTTGTCTGATGCCTTCGTTATCCCTGATGCGGTACCCATCAAGTGTTGTCTTGTACCCAAAGCCGTTCCTGTCAAATGAAGTTAAAAGGAAGCAGTGGAAAACAGAAAGCTCCGGATCTAATCCTGCCCCCTGGAAAATCGGCAGAGAAATAGAATTCTGTAGTCTTTCAAATTAAATCAGATTCTGGCCTCTCTGCTGATGAGTTAATCCTGCACCGAGTGGAATGGCTCTGCTCAACCATGACCAGGTTTAGGCACGTTCAATCCATGGCAAAGCAGTTCCAGCTCAGAGACACTGCTTTTAATTGTGCTCTCACCCTGTTTCCTTTAATTCCTTAATGTGGCTCAATGCTTCCCCATTTAGAAGCTATCAGAAGGTGGCCAAGGACCCATGGGTGGCTCATGGTGTCTGTGTGTGCTTTGGGTGCCCTTTCCATTCCCAGCCTCCTGCAGCGCCCATCAGGGCAGCAGATCCCACACTGGTTTGGGATCTGTTTTGTCACAGAGAGTAAAGCCCTGAGCGCATCACACACTTCAGTCCATCCCAATCCCAATCCGTATCCCCCCTTTCCGAGCTCTGGAGCTGGATCTGGAGGATACACTGGAGCTTTCTGACCATCTGCCCCCAGGTGGAGCTGGACTACATGGGTTGATGGGACTGGGGTTGTGCCCTAGTGAGAACTGTTGCAAGAAGTGATCCATGAAGGAGGCATTCACTGCACTGATTTCCCTCCTCCCTGGTCAGTTTTAGCCATTTTTGCCCCAAAAAATCAGGAAAAAATCCACATAAAAATAAATATTATCAGAACAAAAAGCAAAGGAAAATCTGTGCCCAATCCTGGAGGAAAATCAGAGCAGTTCCAGCACTTCAGGAGTGGGTTTTGTTCCCTGTGACAGTGCAAATTAAACCCTTTATTGTTCTTCCTTTAAAAGGATGAGTGTGGTCACAACCCACACTTGAGCATCACACAGCCTGGGTACAAACTGATTCACCCATCACATGGGAAGCCAGACTCAAGTCCTGCTCTGCCTCACGAGTGCTTCACCCCAAAGCCCAGACTGAACTTAAGAGATTCACCAGTGCAAAAGGGTTATTTTTACCTCTTTAACCTCATTTTTACATTCTTTTAGACAACAATTGCCTCTTGCAAAGCAGAAATGAGCTCATTCCTTCAAAGTAAAAACACCAACGAAGCTAAACATAAATAAGGTTCATTCTGAGGAGCTTTTCTGGTATCAAGAGGAATGATCTTAGCACAATATGGTGTTTTGGTTCAGTTTCTGTTTTGTTTTCCTAATTTACAATGTGTTTTAGCATCTATGCAAAATAGCCCTCAGGCTGCCAATGGCAACAGGACCCAGAGCAGTGATTTAACACAAGAGACCATGTTTTCCTACACCATCTATCCAAACTCTCCCATTTGTGCTGCGAGCTCATTAAACCACTTGAAGCTAAGTCCAGACTTTGTGATGGAGATGTCCTTCCATTGCACACTAGCAGATTGCTGCTGTCATGTACTGGTACCTACCTGCTCTCTGCTGATGCTGCAGAGCCCCTGCCCTTCCTGGGTGCCTGCAAGGAGGAAGAGGAGGAGGATGCTTCCACTGGGAAGCATCACCCTGTGGTTACACAGAGACATTTGGCTTATGAGGAGAGTGACATCCATCAAGTCAAGCTGCATGTGTCAGCAGGGACATACAAATACCACTGGAGTGGACACACGCTGCTGTTCTAGAGAATTAACAACCCATCATAATAATGAATGGAAAGCAAAGGCTGAACAGAAAGCAGGCAATAATTCCTTGCCAAGCATCGCAGCTGTAAGCACACAATGGGAATGGAGCTGCTGGGGGACAAGCCTGACTCCAATGAATCACTGCAGTAGGGGCTGGAGAGCTGGAAAGCTGCTCCTTTGACCTGAGTTTTGCTTGGGCAGGGAAAACAGTTTGCATTGCTGCTCCTCCCGCAATCACGACGGATGCTCGTGGGGCAGAGGAGGAATTCATCACTCCTCTCCGGGCAGGCGGTGATGGATTATCAGTGGAGCTGCGGAATTTCCCCAGACCCGATAGGAAATCAATCTCCTGGAACCGTTTCAGGCTATCTGGAAAACACGAGGTCCTCCGGTGCTCGCCTTCACCTGCAATCATCTGGGCTGCAGCAGTTCAATTTGTTTCCTTTAAAGAGCCTCAAGGGAACCATAAGAGGCAGTTTCCAGGATTCAAAGGAGACGGCAGAATTTGATCTCTTTCCATGGCCTTGTATGTAATTACTGGGAAGAGAGAGGGAGGCAAAACAGATCCAAAGGCTCAGAGAGGTTGAAAGAAGTTATCCAAAGCCAGCAGACAGAAACCCACCTCTGCTGGGGTTTGGGGAGGGTGCAGGAACTAAACAGGGCCGGTAACAGCTTCTTGCCAATTCCAGCTGTTGGGACATGTTCCCTGGGATTGGTGCATGGACCTGGGAAGGAGGAGCCATCACTACCTTCAAACTGACATGAGGAAGCTGGAGGTTTGACTCTATCCACATTTCATTCCCTCCATCCCTCTCCCATCCGCACTGGCAGAGGGCTGGGTACCAGGCAGTGCAGATGCAGGGAGCAGTATGTGATGCTCCATAGCATGTGCTGCAGCACAGCCCCGGGACAATGATGCTCAAGCAAGACCACAAAGGGGTCATGAGGAAGTGGAGGGGACCAAGTCCTGTAGCTTAATCCCCTGACAGTAAGGTAATAATCAAAGCACTCCATTAGTTCCTTGGAGAAACAAGTGTGCCCACAGTGACCAAAGGCAAAACACCCAGCCAAGGGGGCTGCTGCTCCTGGAGCTGCTTTGCACTTACCCACCTTGGGACACTTCCCATACCCCAAAGCACTTTGTTTCTCTTCTTCTACACCTGCACCTTGCCCCAGGCATGACCTTCAGCACCACCAGTGGCTGGGAAGCCATTCCAGGCTCTTGGCAATACCAAGCTCATCCATCTTTCACAGCTCTGGATTTTAACAGTCCAAGTGATTCCTCAGCACTGCCACGTTCAGAGAGTTTCTCACATGTCATCTAATTTTACTGCGATTCTATTTCATTTGCTACCTTACCTTAATCAATTTTTAACACACTTTCAGCTTGCATTTCCCTCTCTTTTCATCTTCATCCGTTCCTGATATTTTATTTTCCCAATAAACTAAGTAATTTAATGGCCCTAATCCCAAGCCTCCTCGTTAGAGCATGGATGTGGAGGCTGCAGAAAGAAACCCCAATTTAAACCCATCAGTCAAATACAATTTAATCTATCACCTTCTTTATATCTAAAACTGCTCCATGGGAAGGAAACTGGGATTCCATTTATCTTTAAACCACCCATCTTTACAGCTTGCTTTTCTTACACATGGCCTATTGGAAAATGACAAAGTTATGCAGACTTTGGAGAGCACAAAGCCACAACTCTTTGGGTCCAGAGGTGACCATGCAGGATTTAAGAGCCTGAGGACACATCCACAGCTCCAGCTCCTTCACCCCAGTTCAGTAGTGGGTGATGCTCACCTTTAACCATCAGTACAGCAGCTGGAGATCCACCTATGGCAGCAGCAGCAGCAGCGCATCTCATTTACAGCTGCATCAGTAATTGAATTATCCTGCAGCTCAGGGCCCATAGGAGAAGCAGCATCAGGCAGAACAATGTTCAACAAGACTGGCTGCACAAGATGCAAGCTCTGGAAATCAATCCGTGTAAGACAGAGCAGCTAATTACTGCATAAGCACACAATGCACGTCTCAATCCCTGCTCCCGAGTCCCCAGGGGTTATAGACACGGAAAGGGGTTTCGGTGCTTGGAGCACCTTGGCTCAACAGGCTCCTGTGAGCTTCCAGCACTGCCCAGGCACTTTGGTTTAGCACTTTAGTCTGATCTACATGTTCCCAGTTTCACCAGGATCACAGGAGGTCCATTAAGGGAAGCAGGATGCAGCATCTCCATGCCCAGCAGTAACAGCAAAGATGCTGCGTGCAGCCAGGCTGTGTCAGCATCCCAATGCATCCCTGCTGCATCCCGCTGTGAGTCCAACAGCTCTGAGTGCAGATGGGTGGGCAGGGAGGAGCATTAGGTGCAGGCTTGGGAAGATGGACCAGGAAAGCACAGCCTTTGGGAAGTGCACTGGGTGTATCAGAGCTGCCCAGCATCCACATCCATCTCCAAAGGGAGCCCAGGATATCTCCGAGTTACTCAGGTTTGAAGCAGGAGACTCGCTCATCTGGATGGCTTTGGACTGGTCTGTGTCACAACCTCTGCAAACAAATCTTCCCATCTTCTCCTATGGGTGGGATCAGAGGTTGGGAAGAGGGCTCACAGCATGGGAAGAAGCCATTACCCTGGAGCATCAAGTACTAAGTGATTGTGCTCCACCCGTGAGAGGAGTTGTGTCATGGAGATGCCATTCTACATGAAAAATTAAGGACCTTTCATACAAGTTTTATCAGGAGCTGGATGCTGAGGATGAGGGCTCCTCACTAGGAAACCCCAGGGAACTCATTGCATCTTCACCTGAGCTGGAGCATCCCAAACCCATGACACTCAGTCCACTGCTGGCTGCAGTCACAGCCTGACATCAGGCACAGCAGCCAGTTAGCAACTGACCATGGTTTATTCTGGCCCTTATTTCACCCTGCAGCAATTAGCCAAGGGGAAAAGGGCCTCATCACATCATCATCTCAGCCCTATGTATTCCGGAGCACTTAGGGAGATGGGGCCTGGAGGTAGGTACCTTCTGGATGCTGAATAAACCCACTATGGATGCTTGCTGATGCTCACAAGCGCAGCATGAGGCAACAGCTACTCAGCCCTCAGGAGACAACTTTTGACCAACCTGAGGCAATGAGGGGGACGTGTATGTGCCCATAGAGGATGTGCAAAAGAGGTTTGTACAGGGACCAAACCATCCGGACATCCCGAGGGCACCATATTGCAGAACAAGGTGCTGCTCCTGGTCCCGAATTGAGCCTGCATCCCAAAAGATGGGAAACTGGAATCTCCCACCTCCAGGCTTTTTACTATCAGATTGTCCATGTGAGCATACGCAGGGATCCCTGTCCTGTGCTGTCTCCTGCTCCCCAATAGTAAGCTGCACCTCTAGGGCCTTTCGTGCAGCTTGCTGGGCACTGGAGCATCGCTGCAGGGAGGTGAGGAGCACCACATGTAATGGATGTGAGGTCCTTCCCCTCTGCTCCACCTCGGAGTGAAAGCATAAATCTGATGTCCATGCTCTAGCTTTCTGCCATAATATCTTCGCCATAAATATCTCCTAACTAGTCCCAACCTCAAACACAGTGCTAATAATAGCACTCTTTATGGTTATTAGACAAGTGAAATGTCCCTGGACTGAACAATTACCTTCCAAGATCAGTTCAGAACTGGCTGGGAGTGGAAATCAGTTTCTTCCTCCCCAGGTACAAATCCATAATGAGGATTTATTTCTGAGGCGGTGGGAATGAGGTAATCCCGCTGCTTCCTGAGGTGAGATAAGGAGAGGGGGGAAAAAGCCCACAAGGAATAAAATGGTACAAGGGAATACTGAAGCATCTGTAAAAGCAAATGATTTGCAGGAGGAAGGGGCAGGAGGCCAAAAGCATAGAAAGGCTTTAAATAATCAGAGGGGAAAATGAGTGATGTGCTTAATGCCTGGTCCAGTGCTGCAGGATCCCTGACACAGCTCTGTACCAATGGGGTCCTGGGTCCTGCACATCTCCATGAAGGATTCGTGATGCTGCTGCTTGATGTGAACTGGTTGAGCAGCAAACGGCCCCAATGAATTATTTTAGCATTACTAGGACATTTAATCCATCATGTAAGTCTGCAATATGAAAGTGAGAATGGCAAATTATT
>JANHGB010044239.1:0-18172 GCA_026283785.1 Coracopsis vasa
GGAAGAAGTTCTTTACTGTGAGGGTGCTGAGGCACTGGAATGGGTTGCCCAGGGAAGTTGTGAATGCTTCATCCCTGACAGTGTTCAAGGCCAGGCTGGGCAAAGCCTTGAGCGACATGGTGTAGTGTGAGGTGTCCCTGCCCATGGCAGGAGGTTGAAACTGGATGATCTTAAGGTTTTTTCCAAACCTAACTATTCCATGGTTCTATGATTTTAACATTACTCTGTGCTAGACAAAATGAACTGGTGCAGCTCACTCACCTCACAGAAAAACATTTGGTTGTTTAAATATTCTGGGTTCCTTTCTGACAGTTGACTGAGCTAAATCAGATCACCAAGGGGACTCGAGAACAACACTGCTGGTTCAAAAGAGTCTGTAAGAGCAATGGCAGGAAACAGGGGGTTGTGGAAGCTTAAAGGACATTTTTTGGACACCGAGAGCTGATAAATTGTCTTAGGTCATTTCATTCAACTGAACCCAAAGGGAAACGAAGCAGTTGCCACTCATAGCTACTGCTCTAAGATATGAGCATAACATTTCCACTACCAGCAATACAGTAACACTGCAGTGCTGTGTAAAATACTATCAATATAATAAACACAATCTCAAAGAACTTGTATCCTAAAAGCTCTGAAGTCACAGATACTGCATTATTGCCCTGTTGCCTTGTTTAGACCTGAAGATGACTTCTGTGCTTCGTCTCCTGTCATGTCACTGGGAACAATATGAGGGAAGCAAGTTGTCTTGCATCAAGAGTGTCCTTCAAGTGTACGGACCACTTCCTTGGGCAGACAGAGCTCTCCTCTGCAGTTTGGTTAGCAAGAAACAGCCTGAACTGTTATGTGCTGGTTGTATGAATTCAGTGATGAAGCCAATGGTGAGAGCTCTGCAAGGCTGGTGTAAGGTTGGCTGTTCTCTGCTTGCTAACCCATCAGTACGTGGCACAATAGATGAGCAACTAGGTTAGCGTGGCTTAACCACAAACCAACACAATGAAGGGGAAGAAAAAGAACCAGTAGAGTAAGAAAAAAAACCCACAACCAAAAATTGGCATTTTCTTTTACTTCTGTCACCTCCTTTTTTAATTTCTTTCGTTTTTTTTTGCCCCCATTTTTTCTTTTCCCTGCATAAAATGCTGGAAGTTTTCCAACAGTCTCTGGGTGAATCGACACTGACATATGCAGGAGCTGATGTCTGTGTGAAGCAACTGTGGCTTTCCTCTCATCTAAAGGTCAGTGCAGGAGGGAGCAACTCCTTACAGATGCTCTGAGGAAGATCATCTATTGGCTTTGGGAGAGGCAGCAGAGGAACAGCAGGGCTGAGGTGGGACCAGAAAGGGAGCTAAGGAAATACATGAAATAAGAGGGTTTATACACAGAGAAATTGAAATAAGCAATAAATCTTAGAGAGCAAGAAGAGTGGCCAATAAAGTATATCTGAGAAAGGAAAAAGCTGTGCAAAATAAATTTTCCTCTTTATGCATCTTATTTTAAGGAGATTCAGCGATAACAAGCATGGTCCTTGGCACTGATGAGGTTCTTCACAGGCTGGTGCAAGGAGAGGTAATGTTTAAAGAAGGAAACTCGAGGCAGAGGGTAAGAAGGCTGATAGTTAAGTATGGCCATCCTGAGGATCTCAGCCCAAAAGCAGAGCCCAAAAGAGAGGAGATGAGAGACAAGGAAAGACTTGATGTGCTAAGGAGTTATAGGTGCATGGCTGAAGGTTTGGAGGTGGCCTGATCTAGCCTCGGTCCTTTCTCATCCGTCACCTGATTAGTTTTATATACATGTATATGTGTATATATATATATATACACACCATTACAGAGGATTTATAGTCATATCCTTGTGAATGAACATTTCAGCATCCTTAATAACTTTATCCTGCTAAAGAATTCACCAGATTGGTGAGGAAACAGGTTCAGGATGTCTAATTATCAGCTGCTTCTGCCCACATTCCTAACTGAAGGAAAGCTGTTACATGGCTGTGGTTCATATGGTCTTGAGCCTTTGTTGATTGGCTATGTTGAGAAACAGAGGAGATTCGCTCAAGGTTGGCACTGGAAGTGCACAGCTTTGTGCTTTTGATGTATTCAAAGCATTGTTTTATCACTGCCCATCACAGGGATATGGCCTTAATGATGTGACCTGTTGTCATGGGAGACAACAGTGTCAGAGAAAGGATTCAAACACCAGGGAACTGAGTAACAGCATACCACCAAAACAATGTTCCTTCTGCATTTTGTTAGATACAAATAGGGAGTAGAAGAGCAGGAGGGCAAGTCAAGTCAGTGGCCCTAGATGCTGACTTCTGTGCTCCTCAACCCCTGCTCCTCAGGCATTGAGAGCACTGGTGGCATCTGGATGTGGGTGAGCAACGGTGACTCAGAAAGGTGTTTTGCAGAGCTCCAGCTAGAAAGGAATGTGTTGCATGAGGCTCAGAGTAGCAAATACAGTGCCAAGGAGTTTCCATTGAGTAACCAGTCTACATTTGGATTGTTTTGTATGAGAATAAACAACCTGCCAACTTCCCGTCAACACTATGTCCTTTTAAAGCATTTCTCTTCTGGTTTTATAACAGCTTCACATGCTGACAAGCAGCATCGTGCAGCAGGTTTGAAATCAGTGAGGCATTTGCCATTTCCCTCTCACCTTGCCCACCTTTGGATTGGCAAAGCTCCACAGCTCAGGTTTTATGCCTATGCATCTCTCTTGCTTGATCACGAAAGCTAATGTTACATTGGCTTATCCTGGCTGCAGAAAGGAGAGGAGGGAGGGAAGTTTCTGGTGCCTATCCTGGCAGATGAGGCTTAAACTCAGAAGGGTTTAGAAGATAAAAGCAGCCACCACCTACTAAGTGCAAGGGCAGAGACAGAATCTAAGGTCAGGCACCTTGGAGGAGAACTCCTTCACAAAGGCGCATTCATTCAGAGGTCAAGGGTCCTATGTATGACCTTCACAGGTCCAGAGTCCAATGTGTGACAACAATCAAGGGATAATATAGAGTATGTCTTAAATACTCATCCCATGCCCAGCAGGAGGGACCTTAAATCAAGAGAGAGGCCATAGCTCTCATCTCCCTTCTGAGAACCATGCTGCCTGCAGCTGGGCTTCTCCTTTGATGAACAGGACTTTGTAAGTGTGAGGGTGTCAGAGTGCTACCCTCTATCAGCTTGGGAAGGTCCAAGCAAGAAGCTACCTTTTTAGGGGTAGGGTCTATTGAATTTTACTCTTGCAGTAACCCCCAGCATTACACTAAGATAACAAGGATGTGTTCTGGTCCTCAAACTAATCTTATTGATCAAAAATACCCTATTTCTACAAGGGAAGTATCTTAGCTACTCAACTGCAAATAGAAAGCCAATGATGAATGAACCAAAAGAAGCCAGTTTGGTGGTGACAGGTCTAAAGACCATTTGTGAGCTGCAGCTCCTATGGAAGCTTTTAGCCATATTAATGGAATCATAAAACCATAGAAAAGCTCGGTTTGTAAGAGACTTTGGAAGATCTTTTGGTCCAGCTTGTTGTGAGGAAGGGAGTTAAATGAGTTCATTTAATACCCTGTCAACTGCATCTTAAAAACTCCACCACATCTCTGGGGAGATTGTTCCAGAGCTGATTGCTCTCACTTTAAAAAACTCTTTCTTATATCAAGATGAAACCTGTCCTGGTGCAACCTGTGCCTGTTGCTGCTTGTCTTCTCCATGTGACTCTTTGCGAAGAGAGAGCCTCCATCCTCTTCATAGCTGCTCTTTAAGTAGTGAAATACTGTAGTTCAAATACTAGGTTCTCTTTAGCCTTCTCCAGGTAGGATAGACCTAACTCCTTCAGTCTTTCTTTACAGGGCAGGTTCTCCAGCCCTTTGATCATCTTCATTATCTTCCTTTGGACCCTCTCCAGACTGCCCATGTCTTGAATTATGGGGACCACAACTGGGCAAGTACTGAATAGCTTGGGATGATCACATCTCCATCCTTGCTAGCAATGCCGTGTAGATGCAGCCCGGGATCCAATTTACCTTTCTTGCTTCAGCAGTGCACTGCTCACTCACATTCAGCTTGTTGTCCACCAGGACTATCAGGTCCCTTTCAGCAAGGCTGCTCCGAGCCACACAGATCCTAGCTCAGATACATGACCTTGCGTTTGCATGTTAAGATTCATACAGTTCTAGCTTACCCACTCTTCCAGCTTGCCCAGGTCTCTCTGTAAGATGGATCTTCCTTCTGATAAGTCTGCATTCAACTCATTCTCCCACTGCTAGGCAGAGATACGTGTCTCTAATTAGTTAACACTTATTAAGAGAAAGACTTTATTCCATTCATTATTTGGGGGTGGGTAGAGGGTTTGAAATGTTCATCAAGAAGTGTAATTAAGTTAAAGACACTTGTTAACACATCTCCAGAGTCTCACCTGCATGAGAAGACAGGGGAGAGGCTGCTTGGCCACAGCTTGTAATGTTGGATGAGGTGTTTAAATCACAGCTCTATGTAAACCAAGCTGAAGAGGAGAAGTTTCCCTTTGAAATAAAAAGGGACTTTTACCACACGGCTCTCCCTGAGCTAGAAGGGTCAGAGGCACCTTTCTACACTGCTGCCCATCCGAACATGACCAGGGTGCTGGGACGCTACTGAGAGACACATAGACAAGGAGTGAGGGACAGCACTGGAACCGCTTTGGCTGTCTACGAGCATTGCTGCCCTCTCCTGGCTTCGAAGCAAATTAAACCAGAGGAAATCTGCTTAGGAAGGATGAAGGTGGCTGCAGAGTGTGCAGGGATGCAGGGCAAATGAGAGATGCTGCCTGCTGCTGCTTATCTCACAAATCAGCTCATCCACGCTACCTGAAGATGCTCATCCAAGTACATCACAGCCATTGGGTTCCTGCCGACCAGCTCTTGCTTCCCAGTGTTTTGGTCACTGTAGGGATGGCAGGATCTGTCTGTAGCGGTCTCCCAGTGTCCTCCTAGATGGGGGAACAGGGGCTGCAGGTGGTTCCGCATCAAGAATAAACTTTCACCTTCCACAGCCTTGCTTGAAGTCAAGCAGTGGGGCTCCATGATGACTGCACAAGCTTGCAGCATGGGATTTAACAACCACTCTCTGCCTTAGAATATGTCTCTTCTCTCTGGGCTTCTGTTCCCCTATTGCTGAATCCCTACAACTTCAGGCCAAGGTCAAAAGACCAAAGAAAATGAGCTGGCACCTGTTCCAAATTCCTGAATCAAAGTGTCCATAGGGACAAACTCTCCCCCTCCATTTCACTCTCAAATCAGGGGCTCACATCCCTAGCACACCCAGGGACTTGCCTCTGGCCTGAGCTAACTTATAAACTAGGCCAGAACATCAACAGAGAGAGGTTGGCAAGTCAAAAACTCTTCAAACATCCTGAGGGATTTGTTTCCAACGCTGGAAGAAGAAATGTGGAAATCTTACTTGGGTCTGACAAGCTGCTGGCTCAGAAAAATCACACATTTGCTGAACTGCTAACATGAGTATCTTGGAAGATGTGCTTGCTCTTCAGCTCACATGCCATCATCTTTGGAAGAGGATCTTCCCAACCAAGTGACCCCATCCAAGAGAATAAGTTTAAGTGGTTCATCAATACAGCATGAGCAAAGGGGCAAAAGGGTCCTGCTGTGGTGACAAGTTATACCTTGGCTGTGTATCCCTGATGTTAGTATGGTGGTGCCCAAGCCTTCACAAACCTGGCTTATACCTTACCAAAGCTTACCTCTATGGAAGGCAACTAGATTAAATGATAGTATCATAGAATCATAGAATCATAGAATGATTTGAGTTAGAAAGGACCTGAAGATCATCCAGTTCCAACTTCTTACCATGGGCAGGGACACCTCACACTAGACCATTGCACCCAAGCCTCTGTCCAACCTGGCCTTGGACACTGCCAGGGATGGAGCATTCACCACTTCTTTGGGCAGCCTGTGCCAGCACCTCACCACCCTCACAGTAAAGAACTTCTTCCTTGTACCCATCCTCAAATCATTTTATCTTAAGCCAAGCAAGCAATATGAAGTACTCTACACACACTTCAAGCCCCCTGAATGAAGGCAAGTTAAAAGAGAAGGTAGCTCTTTAAAAGAGAAGAGAGGCAAGTGAATAAATGATAGCTGATCACATGAAAAATGAAAGAAAGATGAAATGTCAGCTCTGAAATATATGGGAAGATTCCAAAACCTATTAAGAAATGCTTAGACTCTGAAGACCTTTGTATATGAAACTGTATAGAGCCTGCATCTCTTAATCTGAGTATGAGTCATGTCCCCAGCTTGCAAACTTAATATTTCTTCTCTCTGAGTCAAATGTGCCTTTCCAGGCAAGGTTTTCTTCACCAGCCCCAAGAACAACTTCTTCTCTTCCAGCACACTTGCTTCTTCAAGCAATTTGCAAATGAAGGGAGCAAATTTCTTCCTGCAGCAGATATGAAGACTTGGAAGGGATGCAGAACTGTCCATGTCTACCGGTGGGTCAGATGAAACCAAACCCATCTCTCTCTGGGTTTGCTCCTTTACCCACCGACACATAGAAAATGCCAAGAGCTTCTGTTCCTGGCAGCAGAGCCAACAGTCGTGATTCCTTGGAGCTGAAAATAGGCCGATGCTGGCAGCAGCTGATGCTTTTGCTCACAGTTCCTAACTGAGTGGGCTATCTCCAGAAAGCAGATGGCCAAGGAGGAACTCCAGCAATTCACCACGAAGCATCTCAAAGTCCCCTTCTCCCACTGCTTTGAGAGCTCATGGTTTCATGACACCTAGTGGGCAAGCCAGGCATGGTCACTTGTGCAGAGAGAAATCCTTTGGAACACGCAGAATAAAGTGGGCCCAGAGAAAGATGGGCATGGGATTAAAGGAGAATTATATGGATCCCCAGGAAAAAAAGAAGAAGAAAAACCCCAAACCAACCAAAAACCCCGAACATGCAAACAAAAAAGCAAGTTTTGCTCCTTTGAAGGAGTTACAACCTCAGTAATGACTCCAAGTAGAAACAGGGTTGGGAGGAAAACTGAGCTCTCTGAACAAGGACATCACCCACAAGTGAAAAAGAAAGAAGAAAATGTTCTAAGAGAGACATATGGACCTATTTTACATAATCAGAGACAAAAAACCAGCAGCGTTAACTTACAAGGCAAAATGTGACGCTGGACCCAAGGTGCAATGTTTCTCCATCGGGCATTAGAGATAGACTGTAAAGAACTGAAATTGGTATTGGTTGCTTACTCAAAGCTTTATAGAATCATAAAATCATAGAATAGTTAGGGTTGGAAAGGACCTTAAGATCATCCAGTTCCAACCCCCCTTGACATGAACTTGAACACTGCACACTAAACCATGTCACCCAAGTCTCTGTCCAACCTGGACTTGAACACCAGCAAGGATGGAACATTCACAACTTCCCTGGGCAACCCATTCCAGTGCCTCACCACCCTTACAGTAACGAACTTCCTCCTTATACCTAACCTGAACTTCCCCTGTTAAATTTCAACCCATTACCCCTTGTCCTATCACTACAGTTCCTGATGAAGAGTCCCTCTCAACACCCTTATAGGCTCCCTTCAGACACTGGAAGCTGCTCTGAGGTCTCCACGCTGCTTCTCTTCTCCAGGCTGAACAGCCCCAACTTTCTCAGCCTACCTTCATACAGGAGGTGCTCCTGGCCCTGATCATCATCATGGCCTCCTCTGGATTTGTTCCAACAGTTCCATGTCCTTCCTTTTTATGTTGAGGACACCAATTGGTCCTGCAATGTTTTGCAGTGGATTAGAGGGGAAGAGCCTCACCCTGATGCTGTGAGTGGAAGCTTATTCTTAGCATAGTTTTGCAGACTTCTGAAGACATAAAGGACGAAACCAATGTTAAACTAATACAATGAAGTGAGAGAGGTCCAGTTTCCTTCTTCAAGGACCCTACTATGTGGACTTTGCATCCTGGTCTTCCTTTTTTTTGTCTTCTTTTATCTCTGAGTATCACTAAATACTCTCACTCCTTTTCCAGTCACTCTTTTTCTGTAGCTGAAACCCCACTTTTTCCAGTGGTTTTAGTGTATGCATCCTCTTTTCTTTCCTGCTCAGATGATTACTCACACCATTCTTGATCCTCCTGTAATGATTTTTGAGCAAAGAGAATTTATTCAACTGTGAAAGATGCTTTTTTACCTCTACTCAAAGATTTTCCCCAATCCACCTTATTGAAGGAATCCCAGGAGCTCCTGTTTGCTTGCAGAGATCACCTCACTGATTACCGCTGTGCTGTCTTGCTTTGCCTTCTGAACCTGGCTGCTCCTTCCCAGAGCTACCTCTATTCCAAGATGTAGAGAAGAAAAAAACTAAGCAAACTAACACTCTCTTTTGAGCCAAGCACAAATTAGGCAACTGAGCAGACAGAAATGCTCACTGGTCCAGCAGAGAGTGGATTTGTAATCTAAATTACCATGGAATAAAAGCATCATCCTCACTCTGTTCTCTAATTTAAACATTGTCTCCTGTTCTTCTTCCTTTTTTGTTTGACTAATTCAGTTGCCTTTGGTCTAAGGGCAAGGAAATCTCATTTGCATGTTTTAGAGGACATTAATTACAGGTCCTTTCACTTCAAGCCCTGGTACTCCTGCACTGAGTAAAAGCCTCAGTCTGACTGCAGTCCTGGCTCCTCAGAGGGCTGTTAATTATTGAACCTATTGAACTATACCTGGACATAATGAGCTCAGGAATGAGCAATGCCTCCCTGGGGCTATGGCTGGGAGGAGAGGAGGGGTAGTGGAAGGGGATGAGCCACACAACAGCAATCCCAGTTCAGAAGAAGTTGTGACTATGAGAGGACAGAACAAGTGTCCTAGTGGATTATCAGGGTTTATTAAAGTACCTCTTGCAGAGTGCCTGTCCCACAGAGCATGGATCTACTAGATTCAGGGCTCCAGTCAACATCACTTTTTGGCTTTATGCATAACTGCCATGGCAGAGGGCTGATGAGACCCTGCATAAAGTCCCTTGAGCATCCCTTTTCTCACCCAGGCCTTCTGCTGCACTGACAGGTGAAACGCAGCGTGCTATTTGTGCCATAAGTGATGGGTTTAAACTGAAACAGGGGAAGTTCAGGTTAGATGTAAGGAAGAAGTTCTTTACTGTGAGGGTGGTGAGATGCTGGCACAGGTTGACCAGAGAAGTGGTGAATGCTCCATCCCTGACAGTGCTCAAGGCCAGGTTGGACAGAGCCTTGGGTGACATGGTCTAGTGTGAGGTGTCCCTGCGCATGGCAGGGGGTTAGAAATGGGTGATCTTCAGGTCCTTTCTAACCTTAACTGTTCTATGGTTCTATGATTCTATGATCATCTCTTCTATCATGTTATCTGTCCAAAACTTCTGAAGAATTTGCCCACTGAAGAACAAACTGTGTTCTTGTTATTTCCACTTGGATCAGGTCACCCTTCTTGGATCTGTATTTTCTGGGCTCCATTGAAGGTGAGGAATGGTTTTCAGAGCAGTTTTAAGCCTCAACATAATATTTCCATTTTCACCTATATATCTGGGGTTTCAGCCACAGATGCTCAGGCTCAAAAGTTACACCTGGGCTGCTCTATTAAGCCAACTCTGTTCTTCAGCTTTAAGGACCACTGACATACAATGGCCTTATGGTAAGAGTCTTTTTCCCCAAAACCAGAGTGATTTTGTACAAACTTCCTTCACTCATATCATACCCTACAATTGTCTAGGGCAGTGTTAGCTGGTTAGTTGGTCCACTCCAACAATGTACTATGGCAGAGGATTGACTTTTACACCTTGGGAACATCACTTGAACTCTTATGAAGCACAGCTTAGGCTGAACTAACCTGCAGTCTGCTTGGCTCCTGTTGGCTCATCAAGACTATAAATTAACTTGGGCTCATCTGGTGGGGCTGAAACCTATTCAAACTCTCCCCTTTCTGGTGACCTTTCTTGCTCTGATTATGAAATACTCCAGTCAATGCTGGTGCAGAGTGGATGAGTCTGGACTTCAGTCTGGACCTGAATCTGGTGTGGATACAGATTCTGGTTCCTTAGAAAATTGCCCTTATCTGAAAAGCTCACTTTCAGAGCATTGCTCGATGTCATTTAGAAGATAGACCAAGATAGATGGGACATGTCTTAAGAGGTCATCTGTTCAATCCACACACAAGATAGCATCTACTCTTCATATGCTCCACTCATTATTATAAAGGTTTTCCTGGAGGTGCAGAGTTAGGGTTTTGGCATCAATTCCTTCTTCCCAGTCTCCTCCAGAAGGTGGCAGGATGCAGGACGTGCTCTACAATGCGTCTGTCCTTTGGCACTGATTGTAAACTCTGCATGTTATTTACAGAGGTAAGTTGTGGCAGTGCAGGAAAATATGAGGGACATTTGTATGGCTGTCTGTGAGTAGCAGTTAAATTTAAGGCCCTGTTGTGTTTTATTTATGCCGTGTTTCCAGATGTCATGCATAGAAATCATTTGCTTAATAAATAATACAAATAAACAGACATCCAAGTGCCTTGTGCTAGCAGTCTAGACAGCCACGCATTGAGTGACAGCCTGCCAGAAACCTGGAAGCTTTGAGCAGTTTTGCTCTTTCAGTCTTTCTACCCAATTGCAGTAATGAGTGATGAAGTGAAGGGATGGGCAATTCCTTCTTCAGATGTATACCTCTCTTTTCAGAGACCCTTCAAGTATCACAGGGGCCAGTGAATAGCATAAACCACTCTGTGGTAGAATCATAGAATCATAGAATTATAGAATCATAGAATCCTAATATAATTAGGGTTGGAAAGGACCTTGCGATCATCCAGTTCCAATCCCCCTGCCATGGGCAAGGACACCTCACACTAGACCATGTTACCCAAGACTCCATCCAACCTGGCCTTGAACACTGCCAGAGATGGAACATTCACAACTCCCTTCTGAAGACATGGTTTAAGTCTCTTTTGGTACTGGCATTAGCCTGGGCAAAGTTATGGCATGAAAATCTGGGAGGTTTTCATTTGAGCTAAACTCCCAGGGCTCTTTATCATCACTGTAGAAGTAGTCTACTGAGTCAGTTAGTTGGCCTGATCATAGGTTCCTGCCAATACGATAAGTATCTCAAACTCTCTTGCATGGGCTGCAACAGGGAATGGGTTTCCTCTTGGTTCTCTGCCTTGTTGACCAGCAATATGTAGAATCAAAGAATCAAGCAATGGTTTGGGCTGGAAGGGAGCTTAAAGCTCATCCAGCTCCAACCACCTGCCATGGGCAGGGACACCTACAGCTAGAGCAGGTTGCTCCAAGCCCCATCCAACCTGGCCTTGAACACTGCCAGGGATGGGACAGCCACAGCTTCTCTGATCACCCTGTGCCAATGTCTGACCACCCTCACAATGAAGATTCTTTTCCTTGTATCTAATCTAAATCTCCCCTCTTTCAGTTTAAAGCCATTCCCCCTTGTCCTGCCACTACATGCCACTACATGCCCTTGTAAAAGAAGTCTCTCTCCAGATTTCTTGTAGATGTATGAGATATTGCCTAAAGTTTCAGTAAATGCTGGTGTCTGGGCAATCAAATCACAATCACTCTGTAGAGATTTATCTCATCCTAAACTAGACATGCACATTGTCTGGTGATTCACACCCTAAACTCCATTCATTTCATTGACTGATTGACCGGTTTGTCTTTAAATATGAGAATGATGACACTTAGCCAAATGGAGACAACTAAGCTACAGACATGTAGAGCTTCACAGATGAATCCCACTCTTTGTGCCTCAGTTTCTCAGTCATAAAAGAAGATTAATAACACTAATCTCTAAATAATAACACAGTAATCTCTAAATCATTAGCTAAATGAAAATGCCAATGTCGTCAGTCCTAGGAGAAGGAGTTCAGCATGTTATAGCTTTCTCCTGTTGTGGCTTCATGGCTTGAAACGAGTAGTTGGGAGAACACCCCAAGTCCAGCTAAGATTAGGCAGATAAGGAAGTATTTATTTCAGGCATTTCATCCTCCTCACATACTCACCCTGGATGGAGTTTCAGAGCAGTTTTTATCCCCTTCTGTCCGCTATGAGGGGACAATGTTTCTCCATCCATATAGATGAAAAGCCATCGTGTCAAGAGCAGAGTGACAGAAGTAAATGGATAATAAATGTTTTTATATTAATTGTTCCAGCTATTGCTGTAGTGAAATCATCCCAGGAGACAGCAGTAGCAGCACAATGTTTAACCTTCGTGAGCACATGCATTGGACCCTAAAACCAAAACATGTGTTAACACTGGGACAGGAAGAGTTTAAGTGCTTCTGTGGAGTGGGGAAAGATTGTGGGACTGAATAAGGAGGGAGAGGTTGCTGTGAATCCCTGAAAAAGTGAAGGATGGCAGAATAGAAAATAAGGAGAACAGAAAACAGAAATAGAGGATGAGGTTTTTTCTGTAATATTTGGTGGTTGCTGTATAGCCCTTTTCTGCCTCTGTTTGTGCTAAACATCTTAAGTCCCCCAAAATGGAGGGCTGTCCAGTGCAGCCAGTGAATTTTATGTCCAAAATCCAACATTCGTTGTCTCTAAAGGAAGCTTTTAGTGACTAGTTCAAATGGAGACCTCTACATAAAGCTTGGTTCACCTTTTGAGATATCTAGTCCAAAACTCTGTTCCAAACAAGGCCAAGCAGTTCAGGCCACCCAATGACTCTTCCAGTCCAATTTTTGATAGGTCCAAGAAAGAAAACTCTGCAATCTCTATGGATAACCTGTTCCAGTGTTCGACCATTCCCAGTATGAAGTGCTTCTCCCCTATCTGAGTTTACCTTGACTGTGTGTCCCTTGCCACAGCTTCAGTTTGCCACCTGTCATGCATTTGCTGGGTGGAAGAGAGTTGGGATCCATACTCCCTACCTCCTCCCTTTAGGTAGTTTCAGACCATAATATCTCCCTCTACCTTTTGTCTGAACAAGTGTTCCTGTCTAAACTTCCCTTTGTATAACTTGTGATCCAGCTTCCCCAACCATCCTGGTTGACCCACTCCAGTATGCCAGTGTCTTCTCTGCACTGGAAAGCCCCAGATAGGACACACTAGCTGTGTTCCTCATTTGAGCCATAACCTGCAGTAGGTCAGTAATGTGCCTGAGTCTTTTCAGAGTTATTCATATTCACAAAGTAAAGACTACGACAGTAGAAGATACTACCAGGTAGTTGCTGGTGTCTTCCCTGCCCTTCTGTCCCTTCTCTAATGCTTGGCAATGGATGGCAGCTTCTGCTGATACTGTCATCAGAAAGGCCAGATTCCTATTTAAATGTGTTTATGAGAATTAATTTGATGGAGGTATTGCTAGTCACTTCAATACATGTTCATTACCACTTGGCCCCTCTGATACAGGTTAAAACCTGAAGGAATTTAAATTAATGGATGGTCTAAATACTATTCATCACTGATCAGCAGAAGCCATAGGATGTGTCAGAAGCAGTTGCCTTCACACCATGAAAGAGAGGGAAGAGAAAGTTTGCACTTTAAACTTCCACTTCAATATACTTCAAAGCCAGATTAGAAAGAAAGAGGTGGTTTCTTTCTCAGCTTGAAACCTGAATGCAGAACAAAATAATTTGATTTCCTATTTGAATGTACACCCACTAAGTTATTCAGTAATCAAGACACATCTGCTGGTTTTGCTTTATTCAGGGATACATATATGTAAGTGTGTGCATATACACTGTCCTAAATCAACCCAGTGATTAAAGGAGTTGTCAAAGCTTTGGTCATGCTCCATTCCTGGGCTACCACATCCAGTAGGTGATAGCCTGACTCCATTGACGTCAATCAATGCTTTTGCAGTGCCTTCAAAGGAGCAGGCATCTGCTGTAACATGCACCCAGGGAAGAAGAAATGCTTGTCTATTCCCCAGTGGGACAGAAGCAGGCATGTTCATATTGCTCTTTCAACCACTCTGAAGTATCCAGGCTGCTTGTTTATCCCAAGCTTGGCTAACTCCAATCCACAACAACTGGTGCAGGAGAACTCGGGGTGTTCTTCACACAGCCCCTCTGCCAAACTCTTCTTTCCTGAAAGAAGGGTGAATGTCTTCTTCTCTGGGTGATTAAAAACCTGACAGACAAGAAGAAAACAGTGACAAGATGAGCGCTCAAGATGATGGAAGAAATTCCTGCTGTCAAAATGTCTCTATAATTAACTGTATACTATAGACTTGACTTGATGGGGAAAATAGTCAAATTAGCCTTTGGACTTGTTCTGCCTTGAAAAGGGTATCAGAGAATCTCACCTTCTCCTATTTGTTCTGATGGTGATTCCAGAGGGGAATGAAAGATCATTTTGCCCAGTTCAGAGACACAGCGTCCACGAGACCAGGGCTCTTCAACATTTGCCCTTCTGCTATGGCAGTAACTGCATAGACAATGTCCATGCTTGCCTGCATCTACTCCTGACTGGTTTAGGGAGACCATAACTCAAGATCAGTATGAAAAGTTCACAGATCATTCAGCTAAGCCTAAACAAGCTGATAAAATCACATAGGGCTCTGAGTAATATGTCTTAGGAGCATTGGTGACATCAGGTCTTCACCCATAATACAGATATGCCAAGGTGGGAAGTCTGGTCTCTTCTAATACAGCTCCTCTAGGATGGGGTTAAGCATCTTCTACTGCCAGACTGACAGCAAACATGGAGATGTCTGCTCAGCACTGAATGGATGCTGAGTATATCCCATGTAGAACAAAATATAGTATTTCACTTCTTAGTTTTCCTTCATGGGAAGACCGAAGTTATCTTCTGCCAGTGGTTTAAGGAATGTTTTAGGGAACATTCTTGCTGTAAGGGATGAGTTTAGGGTGAAAAACTGTGTCTGAGAAGATAAAAGGTCCTGTGCACTGAGGAACCAGACACTTCATGCTGATGAAGTGGAAATAGCTTTGCTTTCCTGAAGCTGTCTGCATTGCCACCAAGCAGAAAGGCTGGAAACACAAGCTGGAATTATTTGTGCTCATATAATCAAGACACATCTATGCAAAATTGCTTCTTAATGATTCATCAAACGGCACTGTTTGTCTTCTCCTGCCGACCAGCCTGACTGAGAGCAGTTGTTAGACCTCCGATTCCTCCCAGGCAGCCTCTATAAACCTTTTAGTTTTATTAGCTGTTTATAAATTATATCAAAATACATCAGGCATCCGTGGCTGAGAAAAAGAGGCAGTTGCTACATGTAATAAATAACAGAGCATGAGATGAAAACATATATATACATTTTAAAGTGTACCTGAGGCATATTACAGTCATTGCATAATATGTTTTGACTTAATAAGAAGATGCACTTTGCGTAAAGATACCAGCTTTCACTGACTGATTTATTGAATGTAAATGTTTACACATCCAGTTTATATCCTGGGGCGGGATGAATAAAGTCAAAACAACCTTGGAGGGGGAATGCATCTCACTGGGGATGGTAAAATCCTCCCTTCACTTCCAGTGATGTGAAGCTGGCACATTTCTCTTGACCACGCTAGAATTGCAATGAGTTGTCTTTGATACCAGAACAGTGCTTAACACAAGCAGAATAGATGCACGCAAGCTCAAAATGCGTATTGCTTGTTATTTGATGGACAAAATGATTATAGGTTTGAACAGTTTCCACAGGGAGATTATAGTTTCCCTACCATTTGATTTCATCAAGATGCAATGACCAAAACCGTGCAAAAAATGAAAGGAGAAGAAATGCTTTCTGGCTGTAAAATCAGACATTATAATTATGATTATATAAACATGCATTATATGGATACATACATACATATGTATCTCTATATGCAGAGAGAAAGACAGAAGAATAAGCTAATAATTCTTGCTAACCCTTGAAATCTTTGATCCTAAGCTGAACAAGGGACTTAACACTTTCATACTTTCATGGAAAAGACTTGTTCTAGGTTTAGATCTCCTGCAGATTTTGAATGGATGGAGTCCAAAGCCCTTCAGATAGATTCCCACTGACTTTGGTAGGTTTTAGATTCAACTGAGCGTTACCAAATAGGAATTTAGAACAGTTTTGCTTTGATTTACTACTGATGTTTTCAAAACTGTGTCCTTGTCTGTGTATTATGGACAGGCACTTGTGTCCACGCACATACCTACATGATCCCTTCTACTTCTGGATCATAGAATCATAGAATAGTCAGGGCTGGAAAGGACCTCAGATCATTCAGTTCTAACCCCCTGCCATAGGCAGGGATGCCTCACACTAGGCCATGTCATCCAAGGCTCTGTCCAGCCTGACTTTGAACGCTGCCAGGGATGAAGCATTCACCACTTCTCTGGGCACCCCGTGCCAGTGCCTCAGCACCCTCACAAGGAAGAACTTCTTCCTTACATCTAACCTGAACTTCCCCTGCTTTGGTTTGAACCCATCACCCCGTGTCCTATCACTATAGTTCCTAATGAAGAGTCCCTCCCCAACATCCTTGTAGGCCCCTTTCAGACTACTTCACAGTTACGAGTTAATGTCTCATGAGGGGTGCATACAGTGTTATGAACTGTGTCGCATTCCTCATCTTTATGTGTTAACTTGCAACAGATCTTTTCTTCTCATGTAGCTGACAAGATCTCAGGTTGAAGATGTACTACTGGGTATTAATTAGAACCCATATGACCCAAAACTCATCAGCCCTTATCCCAACATTATATTTTTTGTTTATTTTAATAATTGGCTAACCTCATAATTATTTTAGACGGCTGAGATACTGTGGTCATTAGTTGAACTGGTAAGACAGAAATCTTGTGAACTTCAAAATTGCTTGGGTTTTTACTTATGATGGGGAGGGTGGCAACATAATTCCACCATCCTCATTCTTCCTCTGCTTGCTCTGTTCGAAACTCCCCACTTTGTCAATTCTGCACTGTCAGAATTACCAGCTGGCTAAATAGCCATTTACATACCCATTTCCCTCTGTGCATGAACACTGTTCTTACCCTGCCTAGTGTAGCACATCTCATTGTGGTTTACTATTATTCTACTTTTATACTGATTTTTTAGCTCTGATTCCTTGGAATTGTGAGGGATATTCAGCTGAAAGAGGAAGAGCTGCTCTCCAGAAATGTTGGAAAGATCCTCAACAGAATGCATTTCTTGCCATGTAGGTGTCCAAGGTCACAGTCTTGACTTAAAGAAGAGGATGGTAGATTGCCCTTGCCTGGACACCAGTTAGACACCAAGCTGATCTATCATTCCCCTTCTCAACAGCACACGGAGGGGGAAATAAGATGTAAACCCCTCTAACTTGTGGGTTAAGATAAAAGCAGTTTAATAAAGCAAAAACAAAGGAAGATAAAAGACTTTATCCTCTATTTCCCATCAGCATGTGATGTTTGATCACTACCTGGGTAGCAGGCAAGGTAGTGGTTGCTCCAGAAGGCAAGCATCATAAATAATGAATGCCCCCTTCCTCCTCTTTTGTCTTACTTGTTGTTGAAGATCAGATGTGATATTGTATGGAATACCCCTTTAGTCAGTTTGAGTCAACTGTCCTGGCCATGTCTTCATCCAAGATCTTACCAACACTCCAGCCTGCTGCTGGTGGAGAAGCAGCCTTGATGTTGTGCTCAACAGTAACCAAGCCACTGATGTGTTATCAAGACCTTTCTAGATATCAATACAAAGCACAGCACTATGAGGGCTTCTATGGGGAAAACTAACTCCATCTCATCTAGACCCAATCCAAAGAGATGGTTGAGCATTGGATAGAGCAATAGATAAAAGCTGCAGAACTGTCACAGTGCACAAAGATCTCAGTGCTAGCTTAAACCAGCCATTCAGCACAAAGCTAACAGTATCTGCCAAATCCCACAAGAAGGGTAAATTAACTCGTGCTTCATTCCACCCTGGCTCAGTTAATACTCTGATACTTGATTTAATGAATCTAAAATAAACTTGAATTCATTTCGAATGCTCTGGGATTTGTAGACCTGGTTCCACTTTTTAGCCCTCTGAAAGACACCCTGTGTAAGAGAGTGACTCTCCATGTTTCGATTTTCCTTCTGTAAATGGGTACTCTGGCCCTTTTTTCAATACAGCATTGTGAGAATGAACTGTACATTGACAACGTGCTTGGGTACTGAGTAAAGAGCAGATAGTGCCTCAAGAGCGTGACCAGCAGGTCGAAGGAGGTGATCCTGCCCCTCTACTCTGCTCTCG
>JANHGB010044240.1:0-11086 GCA_026283785.1 Coracopsis vasa
CAGTGCCTCACCACCCTCACAGTAAAGAACTTCTTCCTTACATCCAATCTAAACTTCCCCTGTTTAAGTTTGAACCCGTTACCCCTTGTATACCTTCTGAATCACACACCAGTCTGCCCAGTGCCCCGTACGCACTGAAAACACAGCATGGTCTCTGCATTCACCCATTAAAGAGAGACCCAGCTGCTCAGACCAAAGCAGTATTCCACATCCCAAACCCAGACATGGAAATGGAAATGATGTATTTCCTGCAAGGTGGATGGAATGGACACCTGGGACACACACATGTGGAGGGTTAACAGGGATGGAGGCAGCACAGGGCGTTTGACAGCTCCTACAGCATGCAGGTGTTTGGACACAAGAGCATCCTCGTGGGTAACCTCCACTCTCCTCACCGCAGGGACAGCTCAGGGATGTGAAGGGTGATGGGCTGGATGGGATATAGGAAGTGCCTTTCCCATGCCATGTGTGGATAACACCAGGACACTGGGCCAGCCCTTCCCTGGGAATGTCACCAGCAATGATGGCATTTTCTTCGGTGGCTGTTGAGGCTCCATCCCTTTGGCGAAAGGATGAGTTTTGGGGGGTATTTTGCTCGATGCTACATCAGGGATGAGTTCCCCCTCCTGGAACACTGATTAACACCTCACAGCACAGCTAAGAGCAATAAATGTTCATTGAACCCAAACGTCGACCCAGCCGCTACGCTCCTGCCAGCCCCGGCTTGGGGAGCAGAATCTCACCCTTTGCAGTGTAACAGATGTCCTGCACTGAGCCATGCAGCAACATTGAAGTAAAAAATGGTGGCTGTACAATAGCCAAGTCATTTGGGAATGAAAGAGCTGGTATTTTTAGGCAGCAGGAGCAGTGTGGGAGAGATCTCCAAGTGCAGACTGATGCCATTTGCTGCAGGGCACTTCCAATGAGATTTATTGACGACGTGTGATTTGAAAGCGACACCAGAGCTCGGGAAGAGCCAGGCAGGGATCAGCAATGCTGGGGCTCAGTTCTGCTTCATCTGAAGAGACAAAATCCCTTCGGATACACGGCAACACAAAGGACATGCAGCACGAAAGGCATTTCTGCTTGCACAGATGCTGTGCCTGCCACCTCTATAAAAATGGCCACCACGGAAGTCTTGGAACTGAATGAAACAGAAGCAGATGATGCAAAGGGGACAAAATGATCTTTGTTTTTAATAAGGCATCCCCAAAGTGTTGGCAATAATTGAGGGTTCCATCCAGGTTTTCATGCTGGGGGGGGATGAAAGAGAAGTCTTCTCTCTCCATCAAACGCTACCTGCTCTCTGGGTGGCACATCTGAGTGTCAAACAGGTAACAGCAGCAAAGCACAGCCTTTCTGGAGCTGGGCTTGAAGGAAAGAGAGCTCAGATGAGGAGAGATCATAGAATCATAGACTAGTTTGCGTTGGAAGGGACCTCCAAAGCTCACCTAGTCCAATCCCCTGCAATGAGCAGAGACATCTTTAGAGATGAGCCTTCTGGCTCCAGTTAAACACTTAATGGGTTGAAAGGAGTTAAGCCACATTATTCTGCACATGGTGACTGGGGAGCCCAAGCCCCCAGAAGGGTTCAGGAGGTGTCTCTCCAAGGGATGCTGGCAGTGTCCTTACAGCCTCGCTCCAGCCCCTGTGTCCCAATGCAGCTCCTGGGCACCTGCCTCCAGGTGCTGGCGAGGAGCGAGGGCAGCAGTGCTTAGCAGGCAGATGGGAATCTCCAGGACATCCACCCATCTGCTCTCCAGCACTGCCAGGTTTTCCAAGCGGCAAAGCAGCAGCCAATACATTCAGTTTGCTCAACACCTCCATGGGTCCTTTAGGGGCTTGGGTTTGCAGCTCCTCTGCCCTTACAAAGCCTCCTGCAGCCCTCCCCAGCCTGCCTTAGCCCTTTCACCAGGCAGACTCTGCCCTGCCTGCCTCCTCGCTGCAGGAGACATGGGGATCAGGTCCCACTTTGCCCATGCCAGCAGTGCATCCATGGTTGGACATCGCTCCCACAGAAGCTTTGAGGGTGGCACAGGGACAGGATCTCTACTGCAACCAGTGGAGATGCAGTTGACAGTGATGCCATCCTCAGCCAGGATGAGCAACACGTTACTGGTACAGCAGAATGCAAAGGCACCATCAGTGCCACATCCCAGTGATGGTCACAGGAGCCCTGGTCAGAAACCAGTTGCAGCAACAGCAGGAAGCCCCATGGAAACAATCTGTGATGCAGACAGTGGAGGAAAGCAGGATCTGGCTGTGCCACCCTCACATTTCATTCCCAACACCCCTTCCCAAGACGGGGGAGCTCAGCTTCGCAGCGTGCCAAGGAAAGCAAACTCAGCAGCATCACAGCTACCTCATCCTGCAGAGAAACTGGCCACGACACCACAGCTTCCCAAGCCTTGGAATGCTGCCCGGTACTCCCCAAACCCAGGTCTCACCCAGGGACACCCACAGGCTGGCTGGGTGCTCCCTTGGGTGGAGCAGGAATTTCAAGGCACAGTGTTCTCCATCACCCCAGAGACACAAGGCTTGGGTCTCTCCCAAGGACATGAGGGCACAGAGCCCATATTCCCTGGCTATGGGGCTCTGGCCTGAGCTGAGCTCCTCGAGTGGGCTCACAGGACAAGGAGCCATGAAGGGGCTTTATGTGACTTTGCTCCCCAAACCGGGAATGTCATCTCACAACCTTGCCCGGAGGATTCACACTCACACGAGGCACTTGCGTGCTATGTGGGACACTTTGGGACCAGAATAACTTCCATTCCTGGCTCATCAGCGTGTGAATGCATCAGCCACAGCCAAAAATAACCTCTGGACCCTTCTGACTCCCTCCTGCAAACCAGTCTGGGGCGATGCTAGAAAGAGGCCATGATATGGTTAAATAGAGCTGCCAGGCACTGAATTACAGGGTGGATTTACCTGCGTTATTAAGGCTGTAAACCCCGCATGAGCCCATCTTTCCCCTCCCTGTCTGCAGCCCCTGGCACCATAAATTCCTGCCTGGAGAACAGGAGCAGGCACCACCACTAAACCGATTTGATTCATGATGAAGAGCTTGGGCTCAGGTTTATGACACCTGCACTAATGCCACAGCAAGGCTATAAACACCCTTCCTGATTTCGGAAGCCAGAAAGACCAGGCTTTGGCAGGAGAGGATGTGCATGAGGATGCTCTGCACTAATGGGGCTCCCAGACAGGTGAGTTTTGGGCTGGCAATGGGACCAAACGTCCCCTTCTCCCCAGGCTCTGGCCATGCAATGCACAGCCCAGCTCCTACCTCTTGGCTATGGAGTCCCCCAGGGCCCCACAGCATCACATTTCTCCTGTCCTAGCACATGAGTCGCATGAGGAACGATGCTGATCAGGGAGAGAAAACTCAACTGTAATTCAGGAGAAAAGCCATTTCTATCAAGAAAGGGTGGAATTGAGAGCGACAAATCAATATGGCTGGTGGATGGGCAGTGATTTGGGGAGGGGGTCCCTCCCCCTGCTGTGCCATCCTGCCCTGCTGATGGATCCCATCCCTTTGGGAGGCTGGATGGAGAATCCAGGCAGGAAGAGCATCCTTCCCCGTTGCACAGCAGTCGCAGTGGATGCATGGGGGAAATGAGCTCTCATCCCCCACTTGTTTTCTGCTTTCTGGATGCAATTACAGGCAGCCACCCAGCCGGTACCTCCTCGCGCTTGCTAAAGCAGCGTGGCACAAACTGAAACCCAGGAGCTGAAAAAAAACCCCCAATCTGCATTTCAGATCAATTCCAGCCCTGTCAGTCCTTGCAGGATTACATTGCTGGAGACAGCAACACAGGAGCTCATTTAAAACACCAGGGGGGAGATTCAGGAAAGGAAAAGCAACTTGGAGGGCAGAGAGGCAGGCTCCTCCTGGCCAGTGACTATTCATGGACTCATAGAATCCCAGCCTGGTTCATGTTGGAAGGGACCTTAAAGCTCATCCAGCTCCAACCCCTGCCACGGGCAGGGACACCTTCCACTAGAGCAGCTTGCTCCAAGCTTCCACAACTGATCCTTTTCAGACTCCCAAGTACTTCCCCCGAGAACAGTTTATTTAGTTTAAAATTATCTTCAGTATTAAACCAAGCAGCCCCAGACAAGGCTTATTTTTGGTTTTTAACTCCAGGAGCTCTAACACCCTCCCTGCACAGGCTCCATCGCAAGCCCCACTGCAGCTCATAGGCACAAGCTGCTCCCAGTGCTTTCACACGCAATTCGTTCCACTAATGTCAGATCTCAGCGTCCGCTTTGGGATATCGACTTTACAACAAGGCAAACCAAGGGAACAGTCAATACAAGCACCACTGCGGGCAGCGCAATCCCTGTGTTTCCTCCTGGGACACCGGCCCCGCTTGTCTTCAGCCCAGCATCAGCCCAGGCACCGCAGACACTGGCTGGCTGCTGGCTTAATGCTGGCATTAATGAGCCCTCCTCAGCCAGGAGGGATACCCTCTGCCATGCTCACTGGGCTCGTAAGAGGGCCTGAAAGCACACGGTGCAAATGGGAGGACAAGGGACCATGTGTCATGTTCCGTGGAGGGCACTTCTTCAGGCCCAATCCCTGCTCCAGCGCTGCCAAGGAAACGTTGGGCAATGGAACCTTTAAGCCTCTTGGGACTGTTCAATGCTCAATGCAGCCAGTCTTAAATGAGGAGGAGAAGAGGGGCTGCTCCTTGGCTTGCAGAAGGTTCTTTGGACAAGACCTGTCCACACACATCCAGCCACCAGGTCACTCCCCCTCTCCCAGCCTGCTCGGGGCTGGGGCAGCTCTCGTGCTCAGATCCTCCACACCCAAGCGCCACGGGTGCTTTGGCTGGAGGTAAGCAACCCTCGCAGGCAGCTCCTGGCCAAAAGATAAGGCTGTGCATGGCCGGGAGGCCCCTGCGAGGCCAGAGCCAGGAAGCAAAGCAGGAGCCAAGGCCCTGGGAACTGGTCAGGCCGGTTCCGAGCAGGCTGGCTGCAGGGCGCCTGCCCCCACCCTGTCCTGCAGAGCAGTCCTGGCCCCGCAGCTCCTGCCTCCTCCTCAGGCAGCCACTGGCATCCCAAGGCAGCACAGCAAGGTCTGTGCAAGGGTCATGCCCCTGCAAAGCTGATGCACAAAGCATTCGCTTCCCCAAGGCACGATGCTCCTGGAGACAAGCCCCAAACCATGTCAGCACCCAGGACGCGCTGTGGCGGGATGCCCCCTGCGGCACACAGGGTGCAAGGGCCAGGCAGCAGCACGGTTGCTCTGCTCTGCTCGCAGCACACACAAGCAGCCAGGAGAGCAGACGGTTTGGCTGGAGGGCAGCGGAGCAGCGCCAGGGACTCCCACAGCATCCTCCTGGTGCCCAGGCACAATGCCCACCTCACCCCATCCCCGCGCGGCACGGCCCCGGTGCCAGCAGGCTCTGCCCTGCTGCGGCACAGGCAGGCAGCATTGAACCTGCCTCATCCCTGCCCGTACTGTGCTGCTGCAGCTCCAGAGCACACCGTGAGCACCGGCACCTGCAGCCGGCTCCAGCAGCACCGGGGAGCCCAGCTCCGGCACGCAGGGTGCCACACAGCGGCACGGGGCTGACTCAAGCAGTCCTGTCCTGTAATTGGTGTCCTGGCCACAGCGCAGCAGCAAAGCCGGTTTCGGGTAAACTGTGCTCGAAACCACCCCGCCCAGGGGAGCCGGGCAGCCCAGGCGCTGCGGGGAGCACCAGCACCCTGCAGGGTGCGCAGCCACAGGGACCAGAGCGATGGGAAAGGCCACGCTGGGGTAAAGCTCTCCCCTGGGATCACCCCCTCAGCAAGGCACTGCCCAGCCTCTGTCTGAAGCTGTACGTGAGGGGATGCAGTGCTGAGGAGGCCACCAAAGCCACGTGGAGGGATGCACCAAGAGACGCAAGGTGCTACGAGCGGCCTGGAGGCAGCGGGAGCTCTCTGTCTCACAGGCATGCCCCGATCCACACAGCACATACACAGGCAGGGAACAGAAGCCTCACAGGCTCCACTCAAGCTGGACCCAGCCTAAACCCTGCTCCACCCACAAGGCTGTTCATGAGACAGCAGGGGAGCAAGGACAGGACTAGTGAGATGATGTTTATTCAGCATGGTACCCGGCTCATTGCACACCCCCAGCACAGAGCCCTCACATGCTAAATGAAGCAAAATGCCTGCAAAGTCCCACAGGAAGTGGTGAATTGCAGCAATCCAGAGCTGCAGCTCTCCCCTCCTGCCAGAACAGGCTTGCACTAGGTCCAGCAACAGCCTGAAGACCCTCTGCAAGAAGCATCCAGCCATGTCCCATCCCTTGTCACCCTTCTCACAGGGCAGAAGAGGCATCTCCTCTGTCTGCCAGCCCCCACTTGCAGCAGGCTGGGCAGAGGAGGATTTACAGGATTACTTTAATTACCCAGTTAGAATTACTCATTAGCTGCCACCCCACTCGTGCTGGTGGCAGGAGGCAGGCAGCGAGCAGGGCGCAGGATGCAGCAGTTAGGGCTGCTCGACCGCTGCCTGCCCTGCGTCTGGCTCTGCACCAAGCGCGCATTGAGGGCTCAGAGCAATAATCCTCCTAAGAGCTCATCTCCCCTCCTGCCAGATCCTGCTGCAGGAATGGTGGGAGGAGATGGGAAAAAGCCTGTTACAGGGAGTGATTTGAGGAGAGCACCCCGGATGCTGCCCCAAGCTGCGTGGGGCAGAAGCAGCACTGGATGCCCAGAGTTTTCCCATTTCTCAGTGGTCCCCAGTGGGTCAGCCTGGCCAGCAGCTGCCCAGGGCTCTGCAGAGACACCACCACTTCCCAAAGCAGAGCAGTCCTCAGAAGAGGCTCTCCAGTGCAGAGCACCCAGTCCCAGCAAACCAGTGCAGAAGCACGGCTCTCCTTGCTGCACCCTCTGGGCCCCTCGGTGCATCTATCACACTTGCTTCCCTGGCCTCTGAGACACTTGCCCAGAGGCTGAACCATCGCACCCTGCATCCTGCACGGTGGGGATGGATGCACCACCTCACCCGCCTTTGGCTGCCTGGAGCAAGGTGGGAGGCAGTAGGTGCTGAGCCTTACCGGACATAGAGAGATCTCTTCTCGCTGGTCCGGAGCGAGCCAGAGCCGGAGCTCATGCTGCTGTTCATCATCTGCTCCCTCAGGTCGTGGATCTTCGACTCGAAGCGGCTGTACTCTGCAGGGAGAGAGGAGGGGTCAGCGCAGGCAGGAGCTGCCTCCATATCGGTGAGTGCCGGCAGAGGCCATGTGAGCCCGTCCATGGGCATCTCGCCATGAGCCTGTGCCCGCCCCTGCATGATGCCAAAGAGGCTGCAGCACCCCAGGAGAGTTCAGGCACTGCATCAGGAGCCAAACCCTGGCAGGAGCAGCTCAGGCCAGGGGTGCCGAGCCCTTCACCACCACAGCAAGGGAGCATCAGGCAGGGTCCCACAAGCCACTGACCCACAGAGCAGTTCAAAAGCTGCAGAGATGCTTGCCCCCTGCCTCAGGACCCAGTCACCCTCTGGCTGCAGCAGCACGGCACAACCACAGCGCTCACAACCACCTCTGCGCAGCAGCCACGGGCAGGGGGGATGCAGAGCACGGGCCTGGCCCATGGGAGGGGAGCAGGGAGAAGGAATTCACCTTTTCCTCCTACATCCCCGTGGCAGAGCCCCAGAAGGAGCGAGGACCCTCCGGAAGCTGTTGCTGGGCGCCTGGATGGGAGCAGCCTCCACGCCGGCGCCAGCCCGACCTTCAGCCTGTGTAAAGGTCGGGCTCAGGGTGGAGGCACCAGCTCTGCTTACCCAGGGCCAGCCAGGGAACGTTTGCTGGGCATGGAGCAGCCTAGGGTCGCTGCCGGCACCGGCAGAGCTCACCCGGCACCGGGACCCTTGAGGTTGCTGCCTGAGCATCCCATGGTTCCAGCCCCGTGTCCCAGCGAGGGGACCGGCCTCATCCCTGCTGCAAGACTTGCCTAGAGAAGCCCTGTCCACAGCCCAAGGCTCAGCTGTGGCTCGGCAGGAGCAGAGCAGCTCAGGAGCAGAGGCAAGTGCCCGGAGCCCCAGCGCAGGGGCTGTGCTCGCTGCTGCCTGGCCTGCAGAAGCTGCACCGCGCAGGGGAACAGCGGCTAAGGAATGCGCTGTGGGCTGTGCTTGAGAGCAGCCCCTGCTTCCGGCCTCGCCAGCCCTCAACCCTGCAGCCAGACCTGCCTGAGCGTCCCCCTCCTGCACCCAGCCCCCACAGACCCATTTCTGCTTAAAGACTGGGAAAGCCCCAACCGGGTGACAGGCACAGAACCCGCCCAGCGCAGAGAGGCTCCACGGGAAGCCCCTTCCCTGCCATGGGACGTCAGGGGTGCCACACACTGAGCAGGGTCACCAGACCCCAGCCTCCCCATGGGTGCCCACTGCCCGGCCGGCCCCCCTGCACACGGAGGAAGCAGGAGCAGCCAGGCACGGGCAAGGCTTCTTTTATAGGAGACGGGAAGTGCGACACCAAAGCAGCAGCAGGGCTTGATGGAGCTCCCAGCAGGGGAGGTGAGATCCACTTCACACCTCTCACCTCACACAGGGGTGACCACAGCATCTGCAGCAGAGCTCATCCTGTCCCAGGATGTCCCGCATCCCAGATAAGCATGCTCCAGAAGCAGGTACAGCTGGACACAGGGGCTGCTGTGGCTTTATCCTCCAGAGAGAAAAGGGTCTCTGAGGAGCTCCCAACCTGTGCTTGCTCCGACTGCGGAGGGCACAGGATGGGGCAGCCAGCCCTGAAAGCAAACCCCAGCATGGGGGAGGCAGAGCTACCCCAGCAGTGAGCACAGGATGCTCCCCGCTGCCACCACCCCTCATTCACACGCTGGAGCGGCCTCCAAGCAGTCACCAGCAGATAACCCTCAGCAAGCAGCGCTCCTGCCTCTGCTTCCTGGCTCACAGCCTCTTTGCCTCCGCGCCCTGGAAGTAGATGTCCTGCAGAGGTGAGGCAGGGCTGATCCCCACCTCCTCGGCATTCCCACGGGACCCAGGAGCCGGACGCGCTCAGGACACGCTTATCAAGACTGACAAATACGCAGCAGGTGATCGGGCACCTCTTGCAGCGGTGCCACGGCGGCTCCGCGACACGTGCCAGGAGGGATGGGACGCGTGCTGCTCCCACTGGGCAGCTCCATAAAAACCCTGCTCCACCCTCAGCCACTCTGCACTGCCCAGGTTGCAGATGGCCTGATCCAGCAAAGGGCTTGGAGCACCCTGCTCTAGAGGAAGGTGTCCCTGCCAGTGGCAGGGGGTTGGAGCTGGAGGAGGTGTAAGGTCCCTTCCAACACAAACCATTCCATGATGAAGCCTCTTGCCTATGCCCTGCTCTCCCAGGTGTGCAACACACCTGCCCACGGCCAGGCCGTCAGCATTGCCCAGGGATGCCTGGCCATAGGCTCCACCTGCGAAAACTACCCCAGCTCCATCTTTCCCCCCAGCACAGCATTTCCCCACCAAAACTTCCTGCTGTGGGGTTAAAGTACAGACATCACCCTGCACAGGGCATGCGTGTGCAGCCATAGGCTCCAGGATGAGTAGGGTATGAGAGTGCAGCATGGCCATGGGGAAAGCTTGAATGCTCTAAGAAGTCACTGCATGGTCCTGGCACTTCCTTTTGAGAGGCTGCTCAGAGAAATGCTGTCCTGCAAGTTTTTCTCTTCTCAGGTGAGGAATATCAAGGCACTATGGGGCACGAGGAGAGGGAACTGCCAAACACAAGGACTTGTGATAGCGGCAGGCAAAGGTCAGAGAGAGAAGTGCTCAGAGAGAGAAGTGCTCACAACTGCTCAGAGGCACTGTCACAGGGAGCAGCCTGCTCCTCCTTGATGGCCTGCAGCAGTGGCCAGAGGCTCTGCGCCAGGCAGGATGCAGCTCCTCTTTCTGTCCTTCCCTGGTTTTGTCTTTGCTTGCTTCCCCTCCTAGTGCCTGCCACAGGGAGGTCTCATTCCCCAAGACCTGTGCAAGCAGCCTCTCTGCTCCCTCAGGACCTGAGAGGTCAGATGCAGAGCACATGTGCACTCACAGAGTCAACCAGGTTGGAAAAGACCTTTAAGCTCATCCAGTCCAACCGTTCCCAGCACTGCCGAGGCCACCAGTAACCCATGGCACTGAGGCCTCCTCTCCACGGTGTGTGAACACTTGCAGGGACGGTGACTCCAGCACTGCCTTGGGCAGACTCTTCCAATACCCAACCAACACCTCACAGGCAAGCCCCATCTGTGCTCATGTGTAAAGAGACAAGGTGCCATCCTCTGAGAAGTTCCTCCCTGCTAGCAAAGGCAAAGCCACTTTCCACCAGCATCTCCTCCTTCTGAGCGCTCTGTGATCCAGCTCTCCTGCTCTTTTGCACATAGAAAGGTAAACATTTGGGAGCACACGTCCCCTCAAGGGGACCCAGCCTCACCTGCGCAAGGGGCTCACACCAGGGAGACCTTTCCCTTGGCTCCCAGGCCTCTGAGCCTCCAGAGTGCCGAGGTCAACTCCCAAGACACAACATTCCAGGTGTCACAGCAGCACCACTGCCTCCTGGCAGGGCTGCCCCCAGGGTGCTGCTGCCCGAATGGCCCTGGAAAGCCACCGACTACAAAGCACTGACATTTCAGCCCCAGTCTACAGGGGTTTCAAACCACTTTGTCCCGTTTGACATTTAGGAAGCACTTGGTGTTTTTGCCAAGGCTCAAGTGGCAAAAGGAGCCAGAGATACACAAGCAAGAAGTGCTTCCTGGAAAAAAAGAAAGAGAAAAAACCCCACGCCAAACCAAACAAACCCCACACCCTCAGCACACCCCAAGCGGCACCACGGGCTCCATGCCCCAGTGGCCTCTGCCATGGGATACAGAAGGACCAGCAGGGACAGGGACACGCCGGGCACTGCCCGGGCACACGAGCGGCAGCAGGCTGGCCTGGCAGGAGAGGACGAGAGCTGCCGGGGGACAAACCAGTGGGGCCGGGGAGCGACTCGAATCGCTGCACCCAGCACGGCGCCGCTCGGACACGGCAGCGGCGCGGCCGCAGCTCCGGGCCCGTCGCCTGTAGGGGCTGTCCCCGGAGACACCCCAGCCCGGCAGCTGCCAGCTCGCCC
>JANHGB010044241.1:5019-29262 GCA_026283785.1 Coracopsis vasa
GTTTTAACAGCTCCAAGTACCTGTGTGGGGAGCAAAAATAGACGGTGCTGGAGGCTGTCAGACAGAGGTGGAACACAAGCCGGTGCTGATGTTGAAGCCAGCCTTGAGCTGAACAGACGGGTTTTTAATAGTAAAAGCAATGATTTAGTGTGGTGTTTTACAGGAGTCCTGGGGTTTCATCCATCTCTGGAATTATATACATCAAAATCAGGATTTTTCGTCTTATTTTAGAGCTTTTAATTTGCGTTTAGGTATAATTCATGAAGGAGAACCCTTTGGCTTTATTAGGCAGGGGCAAACTATGGGTTTATATCTATGCCAAAGCATCTCTTGATGTTGTGCACCTACTCATTAGTTCTACCTGCACCTCACACGGGATGTTGTTTCCTCAGTGCTCATAGATCTTCAGTGCCTGCGCCAGATTTGGGGTGTTTTGCTGCTGCCGAGTGACACTCAGTAAATCACAGTCGGCGCTCGTGAGAGTTTTAGCTGAGATTTTTCCTCCTCACGAGCGCCTTGCGGTGCGTTTCCCTTGTGAAGAATGAGAACTCCTGGTGCTTTATTCCGAATCCAGGTTTGATGTGAAGAGACGCTCGTCGCCTTTCCCTGCAGGGCTTCCTTGCTCCACCTTTGTTCCCCAGCAAGCCTCGGTTTCCGCAGGAAGCTCGTCCAAGGAGAGGCTGTGCTAAATTTACCTTGAGATCTCCGTGCTGCTGTTACCGAGATGATTCTCACTTTGTAAAGCTCAGAGCAGAGCACAAAGTCTGTCTGTTGTTCCTTATCACTCAATGTAAAAAGAACATGATCTCTGCCTGGCTGGTCGGACTGGCCACACACATATGAAGGAGCTCAATGTGCCTTAAGCATCTTTAAGTGCATCCAGGAAGGATGCTGAAAACGGGTCTGATTAAACGCAGTCATTCATTCACTACAACAGCTCAAAAATGAATATTTGGGGTTTCACTGCTTGGTTTTTTATATGTAATATTCTCTTTTCTTTCTTTCCAGCTGTGGGGAGCTCAAAAAATCAAGCAGGTAATACCCTTTTTATTCCTGTTTGATGGTTATTGTCAACCCTTGCTGTTTTCTTTCCTCTTTGCTAAGCGTCGCTGTCCTCTTCTCCGCTATTGACTTTGCCAGTCGCTGTTTTGTCTTGCCACAGGAATGTAAATGCAGCGAACACTTGCCACCAAAGGCTCTGCTTTTTTTCCCTCTTTGTATTTATATATTTTGATGTCTTCATTTTCTCCTTCCTGTCTAGTCAAGAGATTTCTTGTCTCCAGTCTTTTGAAAATAGTTTGACAGTTCCTTGGTAAGGTTTGTAACTGTGCCGTACCTCCCTCCTCTGCAATCCCAGATCACTTGGGGATGCATTTTTCCTCCCCAGCCACTTAGTGCCAGTGCAACCTCCTGTAAAATGAGGTGAAAAATGGCCCAAGTGACCTTTATTGTCTGTTTATTAGTCAAACATTTAGGATTTCCATGGATATTGGGCTGTCCACAGCCACCAGCGCTGGTTGAGGGGCTGTGGTTACACATAAAGGTTGAATTAACCAGCAAATCCAAATCCTGTGGCACATAAGGGGGTTTTATTTGGGTAACCCTTATGGTGACAACCAGAGAGGACAGCACCTGTAGGGTTTTTATCCCACCTCAGATCCTGAAGCAGCATTTCAGGCTTTCTACAACATACTCATGCAGATGCACCTGCAGATGGGGATGCTCCTCGGAGTGAATCCATCCCCTTGTGGCAGAGCCACACAAGTCCTTATGGGGGTCTCCTGTGACCCATTTGCTTTCTAAGCATCATAAAGTGATTTACAACCAAGCAGGCAGCCCTGCCCTCCCCATCCTTCTGCCTCAACGAGGGCTTTTCCTTTTGTAGAGCAGTGTTTTAGCCAGGGCATTAAGCTGCACCTCAGTGGAGATGCTGAAAACAGGCAGGGGCAGGAAATAGGTTTCCCTTTTACCATCCTAAATCTGCTTTTCTAACCCTGGGGTTAAGGTGTAGCAGTGAGGGACATTATAGTACCAAGAAAGAGCCACTTCTTGTGTTTCAGGTTAAATGGTGTACTCTGCATTATCAACTTACACTCATTTACTTCAGGAGAGGGACAAGCGGTGATGGGAGGTTTGGTGGAGGCTCTTGAACAATAACTCCCTTGGTTAAAAGCAAGGAGGGTGCTGAGTACTCGCTGGTGGAAGGTGCTGTTTGTAGAGGCTGAGCACTGCCTTTGCTGCTGTGCCTTCACCCTGTCTCTCTGCTGACTCTTTTCCAGGCCATCATCCATCCCGACACAAATGAGACCATCTTCATGCCTTTCCGAATGTCAGGTAGAGTATGTCCCAACCGGGCCAGCATGAATATCCCTGGGAATATGTACAAAATCCCTTCTTTTTTCCCCCTGTTTTTGAATTGCAGCTTGTAAACGTTTAGATTAAGCTTAGAAAGTAATTCAAATGCCCAAATCCCATTGCAGCTGAGGAGAATTGGGATCCCAAATGCCTATGAAGGATTTAGGGCTTTATATTTTCCTTTCCTTCAGAGGTTCTAATGTGAACTCAAGCATTTGACATTTTTGAGGTATCCAACACTATACTGGGCATGTTAATTCTGTAGTATATAGCAAAGCTTGATGCCCAATGACCAGTTTATGGTTTTACTCTTCAGGAGAGAATGGGATGAGCCTTATTTTACCATGTCCCTAATAGCCATGCCATGGGGAGCCAGGAAGTATCAGCTTCCGTGTAAGTTGTGGAAAGAAATATTATTAGAAGCAAAATGCATATCAACTAAATATTTATAAATAAGGTTTTAATCACTGTCAGCTAGAAGTCAAAGAACAAAGACTTTTTTGGTTGCAACTAGTTCAGTCTGATGTAGAGAACGCGATTCTTACAGGAAATGTTTGTGTTATTCTTATGTATTTTTTTTAAATGCAGCAATGCATGCATGTGAAACCTAATTATGTAGAAAGCTACAGCCAAGAACAGAAGAAGGAAGGCAGGAGGACTCTGTATTGGAAGGATGGATGTGTTCACACCAGCTGAAAATAGTAGGTCTAGCTTTGAGAATTTAAGACAGGCCTGAGGTCTTCTGCTGGTCAGTCACTGCAGGATACGGAAAGGAGATGCAGAAACATGAATATGGTTATTCGTGATAAAACCAGAACTGGAGACCTGTGCTGCTTTCTGAATAACTAGCTACTAGCTTGGAGAGGCATTTGACCTTCCCTGAAGTCATGTCTGAAGTTTTGTCTGGATTTTTTTAAGACTGAATTTGGATTTCCCAAAAATGGGAGAGGGTCTGAATCCAGGACTGGCATGTCTTAAAACTTTTGGGGAACTGCTTATTGGACTGGCTGGGGCAGTTTTAATTTTCTTTTAAAGCTTCCCGACGTTGTTTTTAAATTCAAATTATGCTGGAGCTGCATTCCTGTTTGTTTTTGTTTTGCATTCCAGCTGAGTTGTTTTGCTTCAGTGGTTGAGCTCTTATTAAGAATGACTGAAGATAATTTACTATTATAGTATACTACAGAAGACTACAACTTCTCTTTTTTGCAATTTCATTTACAAAGTTCAAAACAACCTTTTTTTTTTTTTTTAAATCTCCTTTGAACCATGGGTTAAAGATAAGCAGTTCATTGACCTGTTTGAATAATGTGGTGGATCCAGATCTTTATGAGCTGAAGTTTTTAAACTAATGTGATCCTCACATCGTTTGTCCATTCCCCTTTCCACATACACAGATACACACACTTAATCCACAGTACTGAAAACCAAGAAAAAAAAATGCTTTGATGAATTGTATTCTTCCTCTTTATGCAAGATTCTTTTCAGTTCAAGATCCTGAAATTTAAATCTTACTCTGATGATTTTGATTGTCTGTGCTAGAGATTAAAGTAGGAAAATTTTTTTAATTAATGTTTTAAATTTGAATGGATTAATCTTTGATATACAACTTGAAAGCCTGGAAGCAAGAAGTAAACCTTAAGGACAATATGACAGTGTTACGTAGGACTAAAATTTCAGAGTACCTGGCACATTTTCAATGCTGACTGTAGAAGGGAGTGTGCCTGTTTCTTATATTCATTTATGCATACTACTTTCAAACTGCCAGACTAGGCAGTAGTTTATGCCGGATGCTGTACATATGTGCAGCAGAAATATTGTTTTGCCCTAAAAATATTTTAAAAAATTAATACAGGACAGGAGACAAAGCACAGTTTTAATTAAATGATGGAGGATAAAAGAAATGTACTTGCTGGACTTTCTTTTGATATGCATGGGTACAAGCAGGAATTGTGTCATTAATACATTTGTAGTTATTCTGTAGATTTTAAAGACAAGCCTCGAAATGTATGGACTTTTTACTTTGGTGATAGTTTCTCTTTCAGAACAAATGTCTGAGGCTCTCTTTATTTTTAACAGACGTGTATAGTACTTCCTTGCCGGTTCTGTGAGAAGTTGTTTCTATCATGAATCTGTAGAAAGGAAGGCTATACTATAAGATGAAGCCTACGTAGCAGTTTCTTTTCATTTTTAGTGAGAAATATTCGAATTGCAAAATGTGTATTTTTAACAAGATTTTCTAAGCCTTAGAATGACCATATTTGGTTTAATTTCCACAAAAGGTGGCTCCATTTTCTAAGTTTCGTGATTCACTTCCCTTAGGAAATAGCTTTAAAAGTTTTTATTAGAAAATAATTCCTTCTATACAAACTACTTCTTCTTCTCTAGATGAAAAAGTCCCAGCACCCACTGCCTGTGAAAGGTACTGAAACGTCAATCTCCATATTATCATGGGACTGACTGAAATAAGAGCCAGTATCAGATGTCCAGCTGTTGCTAAGCTGAAAACATAAATAAATCAGAGTCCTCTCTATCATCTTGTGACACTTCAGGAAAATTTATATCAAGATTGATTAGTATTTAAAACTGTTTGCTTGATAACATACCTGTATGGTTTCTAGGAAATGCAGAGCATATCTGCTCAAAACCTTATACCAGTCACTTTGAAAGATACTTTATGACCTATTGCAAAATAAATAAGGCTCATCATAGCCCTGAGCATACTTTTATTCAGTGGAAACAAGATCCAGCAGTCACGTGTTTTCTACGCACACTGTGCCAATGCATGCTTGATACAAACAACTTAGTTTAAAGAAAGGAGTGTGGTCAGAGCCTTCCAATCAACATGCCAGAATTTTAAACTCTCACAAACATCTGGAATTTCACAACTGGGTAAGATATATGCAGACTTTTGGACTTCAGCATTATTTTTGTATTTATATCTTTACTTTCTAAAAAGATCTGTATTTGTTTGCATCCAGATATTGGTTTCCTACTTTCTTTGGTTGGTGATGATAAGCTTTCTTAGGAATTGTCTGGCAGTAAAAACATAAAAAAGAAAAATCTGTTTCAAGTGCAATTCATTCTGTGTAAGCCATAGTTTTGTACGGTTTATTGACAGTGTTAGTTTTGGTATTTTTGCTAAGCTTTTGCCAAAATTAAACATCTTTTTCACCTTCCATCAGTAAAGAAACAGCTACAGGCTCCAGGCTCTCAATCCACTCTATTTTAGGTGAGTGAGCAATATGCTCTATGTCTGCAAAACAAGCAGGACAACTATGTCATCGAGAGAACCAAGAATGTTTCTGACTTTTAATGACTGCTTCCGTCACAAAATATGTTTTCCAGTGCTTCTGTAAATTTTAAGCAGCCTGACCAGTGGAGCTGGTTGGGAGCTTTCCAGCTTAACCTTGTTTCCTTGGAAGATGCTGCTTTTTAAAAGGAATTTACTTGCTAAGAGGGTCAGTTTGCCCACATCCTTTGATGTTAGGATTGGTTTTGCTTTTTTTTCACTTAAGGGAGAATTTTTTGTCATTGAAATGTCGTTATGTTCTGCTTGATGCTTTCTCTAGGAAAGCTGATGCTGAAAATCCAGTTTCAAAGCATAACATGAAATCTTTTGAGTGGCTCAACCCCCAAATAATTTTTATTTATTTATTTTTAAATCAGCCAGTCTTAGAGGCTCAGTTTTTAACCTGATTTGAGGTAAGGGAAGAAGTCAGTGACTGGAAAACTGCTGCAGCGCAGAAGAACCACCTCTGTCCTGGACCCCATGTTAGCTGCAGGCCATTGAAGCTGTGAGACCTGTCAGCGGGGGTGGGTGAGCCCATGTTAGCTTGAGGCACTGCTCTGAGCCACAAGCTGATACCATGTTCCCATGAAGCTAATCAACTCACCTCAATCTTCATTACTTTGTCTTGCCCTCTAAAGGCTATTACCACCCCACTTGTTCTCAGAGAAGGAGCTCCTGACAAGGAAAAGGAGGGAGAGGCAGCGTGACAGGCAGAAACGCAGGGCAGGGATACACATAGTCATCACCAGGGAGAGAAAAGCCACTTCTGTGCCTGAGCTTCAGTTCAAAGAGGTCAGGGGCTGGTGCTAAGTCATTCTACTATCAGACTAAACTTGCACAAGGAGGTGATCAGCATGGCAGATGAATTTAAAGTGTCTTTGGGGATGATTTCTAATCTCACCACCAACTCTTCTTTTTTCTGTTTTTTTTTTTCTTTTTCATGTTTTCTTTTAGATTCCCAGAGAAGGACACCCCGCTGAACAAAATGTCAGCTTTCAGCCTACGAAAACAGGCTCCTAACAAAAGCGGTAATACTGAGTCTTCTTTATTTTCTGCTCTTAGGATACCTACAGATTGAGGCATGGCCTCTCTCCTTTCCAAGCATTGCCATGCCCATCATGCAGCTCCCTCACAGGACATACCACCACCGTTAAGCTGTGATGGGCTGGCTATCAGGTTCACACCAGGACCTGCTTCAGCCACAAAGCTAGCAGTGGTGTTTGTAAGGTTTCACTGCAGAGATTCAGGCTAAACCACCATGTTGGGCAGTGTAGTGTGCTGGAGCAGGGGAATCAGACAGTGTGGTGCAAGATAGTGGTTCCCTCCACTGAGCCCTGTGGTTGCTTTGGAGATCCCACAGGAGCATGGCAGCTTGGAAGGCAGTGGACAGATCGTCCCATTGTCTCACTTGGGGAAAATGAGGAGAAATCGATGAGAATTAGAATAGGAGGAGGGAAGACAAATGTTATTTAATCATTGTCAGATAAGATTGTTTGTTCCTTTTGAGGGACGAAATTTGCAGAGGGCTGGAGTTTGCTTTCTATGCAGAGAAATGGTCAGAAACAAACTGGAAACGTGATGAAATTTTCCATTTCCCTGGAGCCTGCAAAATACTTTTAAAGACTGAAAGGTTTTGAGGTACACGAGGACATGGTTTGGGTGGGATATGCCAAACCTAAGTAAAGCAAAATGGGTGCAGCCACGGTGGGAAGCAGCTTGGCTCTACAATGGTAAGGACATAAACTTCTTATTTCTGAGATAAGAAGTGGATAAGATCCATCTGCCTCTGCTCATGTGACCTGAACTGTTTCATCAGATCTATATTTAGTTTTTTAATTGAAACTTGGGAGGCAATTCATTAGACCAGAAATTAGTACTCTTCAGCAAACCCAAGGCCTCATGCATTAGCAAATTTCTTCTGATGTTTCTTGAAAATAAAACACAATATGTATTCCTTGGCTACGACCTTTGTAGATTTTCCTAATTGCACTAAGCAATTAAGAAAGCCATAATTTCTCTGAAATCCAAGTGATTTTTGGGTAAGAGATAATAGTTTTCCTAAAATGTTATTGGAAAAAAGCCAATATTGTACATGCAAGTTTAATTGTAATAGTTGGATATATACTGAGTACTTCTTGATTATATAGAAATGCTTCTATTATGTTTGTGTCATTGAAGAATTTTTCTTCAAGACTTAGAGGAGGTTATGCCTAAGAATAGAGCACAGATTAAAATGTATTTCAGACAGTTGAAAGCATCTTTGGCTAAAACCATTAGTTTGAAAGGAATGCTGGAATCATTTCCACGTCTTTAGCTGCCATCAGCTGTCCTCACCATAGAGAAGTTTTATCTCTGGAATAAATATATTTGAACTCACATTTTTTTCCTACTTTCAAAAATTAACTTTTTTTTTTATTATTTTCAATGCAAATGATTGTACACAATCTTTATGGTGAAATGTCCTTGCTGAACACCAGGTAGTGATATCTCCTAAAATCTGATGATGTTAAACTCCTTTTGTGTGAACGTTCAGGGAGTGAGAAATTCTTGGAGAAAATCATGGAGGTCTCTAAAGGAAAATCCAAGAAACTCAGTATTCTGCATCAGTCAGTTAGTTGATTAATTGGATGCTATTGACAAAGGTTTTGCACATTTAGTTTTTCAAGTTCTTTTCTCTGGAAAAGTTTGGGGTAAGTATTACAATTCAAAGATGGATTTTCTATTTCAGCTCAACTTCTAGTCTTCCATTTTAAAGGGGAAAGTTAAAATGTCACAACAAGGAAGAAGTTCTTTACTGTGAGGATGGTGAGGCACTGGAATGGGTTGCCCAAGGAAGTTGTGAATGCTCCATCCCTGGCAGTGTTCAAGGACAGGTTGGACAGAGCCTTGGGTGACATGATGTAGTGTGAAGCGTCCCTGCCCATGGCAGGGGGGTTGGGACGAGATGATCTTAAGGTCCTTTCTAACTCTAACCATTCTATGATTCTATGATTCTAACAATATTCCCCCTCACTTCAAACAGGCTGATGATAAGAAACTTAGGTAGGAAGAAAACGAACTGAAGATATTGGACAATAGTCATTGAATTTGAAATAAACATCTACTTTCTAATACAGTGAGGAAGTTATATTCTCACAAATCAAATTAACATTGTATTGATAGTTCTTCAACATATTAAATATCAGCATTGTTGGAAAAGGATATTTTAGGTTGCTTTCAAAAGTAAATAAGGCTTCCATGTTCACACAGTGTTTAAGTGTGCATGTGAATTCCTACCAATAACTTGAAACCATACACCCATTTTAGTTAAATTTGACATAAAGTTATAGGTCTTAAAGGCATTGCTTTTATTAAAAGTTCAGTAAAACTAGGTATCTGGTTAGGAAATGAACTGTTTCATTCAGGCATTGAGGAGAAAGCTTCAGAAGGAGTGTGGCCCTTTTTAGAAACCTGAAAATCCACACACACTGAGCTGTGGATGTATGTGGAGGACCATGTGATCATCTCAAGATTAGCTTTGCTTTGAAATTTGCATCCTGTCACACATCTGAAAATGCAAAACCCACAAACAGTGCCTCAGGAAACAGTATTCATTAGTTTGAATTTCCTGGAATTATTGTTCTCTGTGTATTTCATAACTAATTTATCAGATTTGTGATATTTGTTTACATTAAAAGTATATGAAGCTGTTTCATATTAAGAATGAAACTGAATTTATTTTGGTAAATTGGGCTTCTGCAGTCACTTGAAGGTTGAAGTGACTAAACCACAAACTTTTCAAGCAAATGGTGTACACTAAACAGAAATGATAGCTGAAGAGTCAAACTCTGCTAAACATTTACATATTTCAGACTTTCTAATAGTACATTAAGTTTCCAAAGTTATTCTATACGTTCCTTTTCAAGGCATGTTTCTCTGCATTTGCAGATAATAAGAGCCCCTCTGTTGCAATTAAAAGCAGACAGCAGGCTACTCATGATAGTAACAAACGACGGACCCTTTTGCAAGATAACAGTTGGATAAAGAAGAGGCCTGAAGAGGAAAAGTAAGAAAGATAAGAAATATATTTCTTCTGTATTTAGTTCAGTATACCATGTACATTTTCTTGGAGTGTATACTTTTTCATGAATGGTATCAACAGGAATTACATTAATTTAATCAAATATCTAGTATTTCCTTTTCTTGATGAGGTATTGATTGCCTTTTGAAAGTAGTTTGCTGGATTTTCACTATGTTTTTCATTGGGACTTTCGAGTGCTGATCATTTAACGAAACGCTTCTGCTCTACAAGAAAAATCCTACGTTTCATATATCTAGGTTGCAGGACTAATATCTAACATTTTCCTTTTACAAGCATGAAGATTATAAATCTTGGCAAGTTCTTTTAAGGAGCTTAAACCAGGATCAGTTGAAATTCACTCTAATACAAACTAGGACTTCCATTACAATAAAAACTCCACCATGAGAGCAGGCTTTCATTATTCGGCCCATGAACAGCATGTAGGAAGAGATTATTCTCACTCCAAAATGTCTGGAATCATCTAATGCAGAGATCTGTAGCTGGTGTGATTTCAGCAGTAGCAGAAAGCTGTGAAATATGATTGAGGACAGAAATGTTTTGCCAAGAAACAATTTTCTATTTTAATATTCAAATTTTAACTAACCACTGTCTTTCTTTTGCTTGAAGCGCTGATGAAAACTATGGAAGGGCTGTGCTTAACCAATACAAATCTCAAGATAGCCTACACAGGTACAGTAGAGAATCTGCACACCTTTCTAACAATATTGTCAAAGAAAACTGAGCATCCTTTTACTATATCCTACTATATCCAAGAACTTGCTTTGTTCAATTTTAGTCTATGCATCTTTCCCCTCTAAATCTGACTCCAATGTCAATAACTGTTAGGTTGATCATTGCAATTCATGCAGGGTTGGATCTGTTGACACCTGATGGTCTGAAATAGTGTATGATATCTTGAGATTGTATATTGTTTTTTTGGTGACGAGTTGTTTAATAAAAACAGTAACAAAAGTGGCATTTCTAATCTTTTTTATAGCAGTGCCACAAATGAGAAGGAAGATCAGAAAGCTGTGCTTGGACGTTACAGGTCTGATACGACCCTGGACAGGTAGGGATTTTTTCTGTATATATTGTATTTTGTTATTCTCATACCTGTGCAGAGGTCTTAAAAATGAAAGCACGAATGAAATCAGTGGGATTTTAAAATTTTGTTATTTATTAAGCATCTAAGTAGAAGACAATGATTTTTCTTCATGAATTACCAATGAGACAAATGGAAATGTGATTAGAGAAAAGGTTCTTTTGACATATAGTTCTTCTTTTTCTCTATCAATTTCTGTGCATTCTTGCCCTCATAAAAGTGAGTATCTATCTCTGCACCAACGAAAACCACTCATCCCGTTTCCTGCTTTCAAACTGTATATCACAGTCCTTTCTCTGATAGTTAAGCACAACACAGCTAAACTTCTAGTTCTTTGCAAATCCTTACTGCCGCTTCATACCATGATCAGTACAAGTATCAGAATAATGCGCTTAGAATACAGGCGCTTAATTTGAATGTCCTCTTCAGTCTTGACCTCTGTTAAGACATGACCATGCTTGTGTTTGCAGATTCTTTCTGCACTGCATCTTCAAAATTCAGCCCACATTAACATCCAGTATGACAACATGCAGAGGCCATGAGTAACATCACTTTAGTACACACTGTGGAAAAAGTGCACTTGTTTGGTTGGATCTTAGCACTGTGTTATTTTGTTAGATGATCCTTACTTCTGCTGTAAGAAACAATGAAAAACTGTTATGTAAAATTTACCTTCTCCATAGAAGCCTGGAACAGAATAGGCTATGCAGCTGTGTGATATCACCCCTCAGTTGATTTCTTCTATAGGCCACTGAATCCTGCGGTATTTGTTCACTCATCAGGAGGAAACCGTTCTAACTTCAATTTACCTATTGGCCTTCTTTGTATGTTGTTATTTCCATATTAGTGTTTTTGATCTGGGGGTCCAAATCTCCATGCAGGTATTTAAGATGGGCACACACCTTGTATATTTACAATGGCTTCTGATCCATTTGCTGTTCCTTCCCTCATACTTCATAATATTGATTTTGCTCTTTTGAGTGATGCTGAGAATTATCTTTCATTTTTATAACATTATCTATATAATTCCAAGGCCTCTTTCTTGAATGATAATAGCTGGTTCAGAGATCAACTGCTTTTCTTGGTAGACATTACTTTGCATCTAAGAAAAGTGAATGTTATCTGCCATTTTAGTAATCTGACATGTTAGAAGATGACTTCTGAAAACCTTGCCAGTCTGCATTTGTTTTGACTACCATGAGTCAGTGTCACTGCCAAGCAACATCACCTTCTTTTCTAGATAATTTGTGAACATATGGAAAAACACAAGTCTTATACAGATCCCTCCTTCCACTCTGAAAGAATGTCATTTACCCTAAACCTTTGTTTCCTACTTTTGAAGCAGTTACTTATCCTTGAAAGGATCTTCTCTATTAGCACATAGGAGATCACTTTGTTGAAGAGCCCCTAAAGCAAATTTCTATGAAGCTTTTGGAAATTCAAGTAGAATATGTCAGTTATGTCACTCTTATTTTCATTGACTTCAAATATATTTTTAAGGCTTGATTTTCATAAATAGAAACCCTGATTACTAATTAAGAAGTCATAGGACAATTCCAGTTTCTACAGTGTCACTGAACCACATTGTCCTTTTGTACCTATCCATGTCTTTTTGCTTTATGCCAAGATAGTAAGATGTCTGAATTATTTTCGGTTGTAAGCTGATTGTCTTTATGTTTTCATATACACAAATATCTAACATAAAGGGTTCTTAATGTGCAAAAGATGACAGAGAATACAAAGAGAATTATAGGTGTGAATATACACTTCTGATAACTAATGCAGAGTATGTCCATAAATTGAGTGAATAATGATGGTTTTACCTAAAATGATCACAATAAGGAAGTTTATTTTTCCCTACTCATTACTGGTCTTCTCAAAACTGTGGAATATAACCATTCCAGGATTAATTTATACACGCCCATTGCCAGCAGGCACTTCTGTAGCAGGCACTTCTCCTCAAACTTGCAAACTAATGCATTATAAGGTGTGGTGATGTATAATCTTTTAGCACCTTTTTGTACCCTGCTGTCCAATTTAGTACTTCTGCTTCCTCTATGAAGGATGTTTTCCATTGGGCACAACTCCCTTATTTTCTGAAAAATTATTTCTGGCAAGTATAACCATGGTACAGAAGTCTCCAAGCTTGCATGAACTTTGCAGAACTTTATTGTTTAGTTGCCTGTGTGAAAAAGAACCATTCTTTTTTTTTATTTCCTGTTCAAAACTAAAAGGCAGAGTTGAAAATGGAGCATGCTCCTGGGAGGTAGGATAAAGTCTAAAGGACTGCTCATAGTAGACAGTTCTTGAGGAAAATTACCTTGGTATTGGAGATCTCTCGGAGCTGTTGACAGAATTATAGTAAGTCATGTTGTCTATGTGGAAAATTATTTTTGTCTAGCTAAGATGCTGTAAAATGTTAGTCTTCTGTACCTTAGGAGAAGGACTTTAGGAGTTACCTGTTTTCAAGCTAGATATTGAAATATCTTTTCACAATTCTGCTCTGCATCCCTTCTGGCCATGACTGCAATATTCCAAAAGACAAGGATTTAAAGAGTCTGGATCTCTATCTGGATGAATGTCTCTTCAATAGCTAGTTTTCAAAATGACAAAATGGTCATTGAAATGCTAATTAAGAAAAAAAAATTAAGGAGTATAGGAGTAATTCTGAGTTCATTGCGTGTGTAAGTGTGACAGTGAAAACATATCTAAGCGCTATATTAAATACAGTTTTCTGCGTCCTGGGGACCGCCATATTGATGCTAAAAAATAACATTGTTTGATATGAATTTTGCTTAACCCAATATCTACAAAATTTAGACATCACTTTCAGTATTAAGGACCTAGGAGAGATATTGCAGATGACTACATACAATTGCACCATTGGCTGCAAGCACAAGAAAATACCAAGCGCTATTAAGTTACTAGGAGAAATCCATAGCTTGATGGCAGTAGGTGCACATATGCTTGTACTGGCATGCAGATCTACACATCATAACTCAGACAACAATTGCATTGTACAGATAATCATAGGTAGCCTTCTGGATGAGAGGAACAATTTCATTTATTCATTTATTTCTCTCATATTATTAACAACTAAGCATTTGACAAAAGATGGAAGAAATATTAAAATAATATAGTGTCAATGAAAATGTCATTACTATTTTTCCAAGTACTGAATACTACTGAGTCCAGAATAGCTTCCAGGAAGAATAAATCCTAACTGCACTTATAGCAATTAAATCTGAAGAGATGGGACTGAAGCAAATGAGACACTTTCATTTTCTTCTTTATTAATAATCTAACCCTTTGAAACCACTGTTCAGTCGTGGTATGAACCCGTTTTGCACATCTTGAACACTGCATGCAGCCTTTCACTTACGTGAAGAAACTACAACAGAACCAGAAAAAAAAATTAAGAGGAAGGTGAAAAAGAGTGATTACTGGGATGGAATATCTTTCATATATGGAATGTCTGAAGAGACAAAGTTTCCTTAACTTGGAAAAGAGCAACATAGTGAGTAAGGAGGGGATATTTTCTGTTTGTTGCATTGTGAGAATGAGGAGATACTCTACAAAATGTTTAAATAATAATTAAAAAAAAAAACAAAACAAAGAGTAAAAAAAAGAAAAAAAAAAACAAGAAAAGAAAGAAAAGAAGCAGAGCATTTGTTTTTCCCTTAACACATATATTAATTGCAGGAGTCAACACCACAGGATATTGTGGATGCCAGAAATTTAAGCTGGTTCAGGAAAACATTAGATGAGTGAACGGATCAGTGATCCAAAGGTGTCTGGAAACAGCATTCTGGGTGCAAGCAGAGGATATTCTTCAATCACTGCTTATCAGAAGCTGAAAAGGAGAAGTTAACATTATACTTACATTTCTTCTTTCACTTTTTTCAAAGACTCCGTTACAATTAAGCAGCACTGGAGTAGGAAGCCAGATGGACCCTTCAGGTCTTTAAAATGAGCAAATACAGAACTGCTTAAAGTACTGCGCTGAAATTCTGAAAATACAAAATGAAGTGTGGAAAAAATGGTGGTTCATTGGTTAGCCGCGAATTAGAACTAACACCCACGTTTGCATCCACAGCAATGCTATAGCAAGTTTAGTGGGACCTCTAGTGATCTTTCGAGTAACTGTAACTGCTGATCACAGCCACAAGCTGCCCGTGACATGAGATAGTTATTTGTCCAATTAAAATTAGATTTGAAAAAGGCACAGAGCATAAACTGGTACAAATTGTGTCCCAGAGCTCCCCTGAAGGCTTTCCATTAAATACAACAGTATTCTGTGATACTTGGCTGAACGCAGGTGCAAAATGTTTTGTACATAATGTTAGAGTTCTGGGATTAATTATTTTGTAACTATAGCTTCAGTTTACAGATGGAGATAACTAAAATTAAGTAATTTCTATATGTAAATAAATTACAAACGTATTTATTTAAATTTCTGTATATAAATCAGTTGTTTTAACCAAATATTTAACATAACATAATTTATTTCAATGTACATCACTTTGTATTTGAGCTTTAAAGAGTCCCACTGTTCTTATTAAAGGGTATTCTATATAAGAGAAGAAAGTTGAAATAAGTATTTAAGCTGTTCAGCTGTGGTAGCTACATGGTGCTTTCTGTGAAAATTTGGGATTTACACAACAGCTGTAGAATCTGTAAAGGACTTGAAAAATCATGTGGTAGTTTCTAAGTGTAAATTTCATGGCTTAATGAAACCAATTCAAGCACAAATAATCTTACTTCTTGATAGATGTTATTGCTGTCAGTCAGTACCATGCTTTGTTGGGGATTTTACACCAGAGTATTGTCAAAGCACGTTGATCTCTAAAAGCTGTAAAGAAAATGAGACTGTTACATCTCTCTAGGGATGGTGAGGGAGAGGGGAAGCGAATAGTTTGTGCTGCTTGATTGAACATTGCTTTGTTCTTCGTATTCTGGTCTAATTCAAAGGAGTTGCAATAAACTGTTAACAACAATGAAGTTTCATATAGTATATCAACTAGTGTTTGAACATAACCTCTTAAAAGTTTTTTTTCAGTGAGCTACTTAAACTCTTCAGATGTTAATGAACTAAATTTATATTAATTCAGATACTGTTCTAGACTTTTTTTGATACGGGGGAATTTTTAATCTGTACAGAGGGCAAAAAATATCTCCATCATTTACCATTACCGGAAGTGGCGTTTTGGTTGGGGTGTGTTTTTGGGGTCTTTTTTCATATCTAGAGTATGTATTATAAATAATTTCTGTGTTTCTGACAGAATTCCTGACAAAAGTGACACTGATAAAATAAATAAGTCCCCAACTCTGAATAATAAGGAAAGCAACAGGTATGATTTTTGGAAACTTAATCATCTATGTATTCTGTATTCTGTATTATAAATTATTATGGATCATTTATCATGCATTACCACATAAGTATTATAAAATATCATAACTTTTGATTATGTTGACAAGCCAAGAATATATAGAGATATCATTCGTATGGCATATGGCCAAATAGTAGGCTTAATTTCAACACCTGACATTTGAAATGCTGACTTCTATATCTAGGTTATCATAGACCCTTTTTATAGCCAGTGAGGAGAAAAAGGATCTTTTGGAGGACAATTCATCTTATGTCTTTCAGATATTTTCTTTAGAAGAAAAGAATTTACCTTTAAAATGCCTATTTCTCCACATAGATTAAGAAAGAGACCACCTCAGATTACACATTCACTCAGAAAAGCAGTTATTTAAGAAACATAGTATTTTAGATACAAAACCAGAAAGAGTAAGAGGGTTTTGAAAACAGTTCAGTGCGGCCACGTTCTTGAGCTCTACATTTCTCTGCAAGAATTCTACCAAACATAAGAGGTATTGCTGAGGAAAGACTGAACAAAATAATTGCAATTAATGTTTCCAGTTGAAAAAACATTGAACATTGCCAATAGAAAACCTGAGTACCAAAACACTATCTTTTCTGATAGACAGGGTAACTGATTTGTCCAGTGAAAGGCTTTTCTTTTGTCAGAAGGTCAGCCTTTTTTTTAAAACAAGGAAAAACCAATTTTTAATTTAAAATAACCTAGCACAAATTCTTTTACATGTTATTAAAAAAAAGTTGCTGTGATGCAGAAATGAACACTTTCTATATCTGACTACACAGCACTAAAAATTTATTTTCTTAAGGATTTACAGTTCTTACCTGATTTAAATTTTTATTTAAAATATGGAAGTCAGAAGAGCTCAGCCACTGTACTTATAAATGTAAAGTGACAAATATATCACTGTCAGTACTGTTCCATCAATAATAAATTACAACGAATATAGATGCCACTGAGAGCTGAGCCCAGCAATTAAATGTCATCTTGTGAAGTGCTGAGATATTACTCTGAAGAGCAAATGAGTATCCCTGGCATTTAAAGTTCAAGTGAGATCATTCTTTTAAATTATGATTTTACACCATTATGTTGTAAATCAAGGTGATGATGACACATGAAACATCATATAAATTGGATTTTATCTTATTTTGTCTAGAGATGATTTTTTAATAGACCTACCATGAATTCTGAAGTAGGACTTCAGTGAGACTTAAGTAGTATATATTTTTTTTCCTGTCAAAGAGCAATAAAATAATTTATAAAGCTCTGTTCTTCTGTTACTCTCATTACATTAAGAATTGCGCAGGACAAGGCAATAACTTTTTGACTTTTTTCATTCACAATGATACAATTATTTAAGAATTAATTATATTTCCTTAACAGACAATCTTGGACTTCCAATGCAGCACCCACAAACACTGCTGTGACTTCTCCAATCAAGAAAAAAAGGTATTTGTTACCACCGTTGCTTGATTGCCAGAGAGTATATAGCACTCTATGAAACCTCAGTAGCATGTCACAATTACATAAAAAGAGCATTACCAACTTTCTCCTCTAGCATGCTCTAACTCCTCAGCAAGCTTCTAGAATTAAACTTTTACATGCTCTGGCTTTTTCCATGGGAGTGCTGTGTTGAAAGGAAAGGCTCTGTAAAGCCAGTTTTGTGAGCCTGGTGGACCATAGCACAACAGATGCTGACACTTTGCTGCAGCCCCTAACTCAGCTACCATATGCCTTTTCAGTGTCTAAATTTAAAGCATTCTAGCTCACTGTAATTGCTAAATCTCTGATGCCAAACTTAAACCTGTGCTGTTTGAGTACATATAAACCACATGGTTTTCTGTATGATGAACAGCTAGCTTTAAAAATATGGATTTCTTTGGGCAAGAATAAAAACAGGGTTTAGAACAAAGAACTACATTTTTGATTTAAAATGTATTGGTGACAATGGCTATATTTTTATGTGTCCTTCCCAGGCATAAATTCTGTCTTTTTGTGATTTTCTTTTCCATACTTCATGTATAAAAATAGTGATTGGTAGAATTCTGGAGGTAGAAATCAAAATATCATCATTTTCATATTGACAGCTTTGCTTGTTTGGTGGAAGTTAATAGTGTTTTCAGCCCCATAGTTCTCTTCAGGCTCTTTGAAGATATGAAAAGCCATCACTGAATTGCAATGTTTATGGTGCAATTGCTTTTCCCTCACAAACAGTTGCTGGATTAATAGTTTTGATAAAAAAAAAAAAAAAAGTGAAAGTGTTTGTAATGTTTATGTGACCTGTAATACCAGCCTGAATGTGTTTCTTGTTTGATACTTGACACTCTTCCCTTTACGCATTCCATCTGTTTGTCCTTCACATGAATGATCTGTTTATTTGTGCCATTCACATTGCAGGTAAGACAACCTAGAGTCAGAGAACATATTTTTTTCATAAAAATAATTACAATTACTATATTACTTCCAATTCCACTCAGTTGTCTGGGGAAAAAAAACCAACCAAACAAACAAAAAAACACACACCAAAACAAACCATAAAATGGTCTAAGAAGTAACTGCATTCAGTAGTTCAATATACTAAAAATTTAAGAAAAGTTCCAGGTATTTCTACATCACTTTTGACATTCTAACATTCATAGGATGCTGTTCAGCCCCATAGCATTAAATTAATACTAAAAAAATTATTTCTTAACACTGACAGGCAATCTTGGATGCCACCCCCAGTTTCAAGTACTAAAAGCACAACAGAAACAGTGGAAACCAAAAGGTAAGTACTGATGATTGCTAGTTATTTCCTAATTCTTGGCTAAAACTGATTTGGGGAGTGAGCCAACAGGGCAAATATTGAGGGACTGAGTTTGATAAATAAGATGGCATGGGCTCTTAGCAGCTTGATGTTCAGCATTGACTGAGGGCTGGGTATATGAAGTGCCAGTTACTTCTCTACTTTGAGTTCAGAGAAGACAGAAATACAGGCATATTCATTCTGAAGATTTCATGGCCCTTCCTGGATTGTCTAGCAATGATGTCGCCAAGCACAGCTCGTTAAACAGAGATGAGCATTAGAAGATTTCTTTGCTTATCTTTTTAAAGTGCTTTGAAGATGTGAAAGCTATTTCAAACTGTGAATATTACTATAACTAATAATTGTTAGACTTCTACCCGTCAGTGAGACTCAGGAAACAAAGATGCATAGATGCTAATAACTAGTTTTCAAAGGTCACTATCAGTCTTAAAGACAGGTGAAGAAAAGAGCTGTACCTGTTCTTCAAATATGAGAGTGGCTGGTTGTTCTGCCATCCTCAGGAAGGGAATTCAACAGTCATGGGTTCGGGAGAGAGGAGTTGGTCAGTGTTTATATTTACTTACCTTTTCTGATTCTGATACCTAGCCTTCTACAGTGAAGCATGGCATGTAAACTTTTAAAGTGCTTTGCCTCATTTCCAAGCTGATTAAGCACACTTTACAGAACACTTTAAAGAAATTGCAATTGAAGCTAAAAATATAAGCAGCTTACTGTAACTGAGTTTTTTGGTTGTGAATTGTGTGCTGAAAGAAACCCACCATTGACCAGAGTGAATGACTGGAGAACGCTAATTGAAGAATGATTGTCTTAATAACCTACAAAGAATATTATTGAGTATTGTGCTACTTGAGTTAAAAGTGTTATGTTCCACATTAAGAAACAAAGAAAAATGCCACCCTGGAAGGCCAAAAAAGTAAAATTAATTGCTGTTAATTAATCTAAAATCTTGCAAAGAAGTGCTTCAATACTAGCATTTTGCTACTTGGTTTCTGAACTGTTTACTCTTTTCTTTCTCTAGGACCACTTCAGAAAATTCAGAGGCTCCACCAACGTATGTCTTGCTTACTTTGCTTCTTAGTAGATTTATAAATGCAACACACTCACATGCACAAACCTTGATTATTATTTTACATTTATTTATAATACAAAGACTGAATAATTTGCCTGGGAGGGTTCCTCTATAGTCAGTATCACAGAAGTGTATTAAAACTTCCTTCCTTGCAGGAATGTAATTATTTTCACATAGCTTAAAACACTGGATATTTATTCAAATTGAAAAACCAACTGTAATTGCGTTAAAAATTAAAAACTGCTTCACAAGTTTAGTCCACAGTTATATATGTTGCTAATGCAAATATCCCTTTATATTGAACTATGCTCTAAAGAGACAGTAAAAAAGAGAGTGCGATGAATGTGAAGAAAATGAAAGTGGTAAATTAAAAATCTCTGCACATGCAAAGACTTGTAATAGAAAGCATTGACATAAGATGAATTGACATAAAGTACTCTAAACTTATTTGAGTGTCTGCAAAGATTGCTCTAATTTTAGAAAATAGATTTATTAAATTAATTTATTCATTAAATACACATTTCAGATGGTCTAAATTAGGAAAAGATTACTTAACCAACCTGTTATTTCATTACTTATAATTAAGGCAGCTACACAATTTCTCATGCTTTAGTTGCCATCCAAGTAAAAAAATTCTCTAAAGCAGCGTGTAACTCTCCTTTCCAATTCTATTGGCCACCTTCTTAAAATTCTTGCAATTTCTTATAATTCTAGTATTTCTGTAGTGACTGATCTGACTGATTACACAAACAAGTTAAAGTAGGAAAGTGAAACTGGTTAGTTATTTAGTTTCTAAAAAAAAGTACTTTGCTAAATAAGTAAATTGTTAGTCTTTACTGAATAAGTAAAATCTATTTAGTAGAAAAGTATTTTAAAGTTCCTTTATTAGCAAAATAATTTTGAAACAGTAAAGAAACTCCATTTCATTACATCCATACTAGCAAAACAGCTAGTCTTGGAATACAAATTTTTCAAAAGGCTCAGTGAATGGAGTAAACAACTGTACTGAAACATTACTTAGCTCTTTATATATATATATTTTCTTTATATACATATATCATTCCTTATATATATGTTATAGAGATTTATATGTTATAGAATCATAGAATAGTTTGAGTTGGAAAGGACCTTAACATCATCTGGTTCCAGCCCCCATGCCATGGGCAGGGACACCTCACACTAAACCATATCACCTAAGGCTCTGTCCAACATGGCCTTGAGCTGTGGCAGGGATGGGGTATTTACCACTTCTTTGGGCAACCTGTTCCAGTGCCTCATCACCCTCACAGTAAATAACTTCTTCCTTATATCTAACCTGAACTTCCCCTGTTTTAGTTTGAACCCATTCCTCCTTGCCCTATCACTACAATCCCTGATGAAGAGTCCCTCTCCAGCATCCTTGTAGGCCCCATTCAGATACTGGAAGGCTGCCTCCATGCAGCCTTCTCTTCTCCAGGCTGAACAGCCCCAACTTTCTTATATTTAAAGAAAAAAACAGACAAATGTTTCTCAAAGAAAATACCAAGTCATTGTGGTTACAAATATAAGAAATAGAATATCTACAATGATAAGTCACTTAAATGCTATGTTTCCAAATACCTTCTTCTACCTTAAATATGTTTCCACTATTCCTATTGCAGGGATGCCTTTTCATCAGAACAAGTGACCCCTCAGAAATCCAAGACTCAGGTGGATGATCAAGCAACAGCAAGGTAACACAAGCAAATATAATCAAAATAATATTTTGATAAACATTAAAAAATGTGATATTAAGTACCCAATCTGTCTGATTTCCATATTTGACGGCTCATTTGGACATAGTGTGTGATAAATGCAGTATTTATCTAGTCCTAAAAGCACAAACTTTGAGTTCCATCTTATTGACTTGCTAAGTTACCGCAGATGTCTCATTTTTTATTCTTTCAGTCTGTCTAGCCCGCATCTTAAAAAGCAGCATATAGATAGTCACTGCAACTTTCCAGAAAAAGATGAATTGCAGTAGTATGGATTATATAGTATATTTTCTTTGGTCTTCAACAAATTGTGGCAGAGGTAATATCTACGCACTACTATGTATGTATAAGAAAACCCTAAACCCAACTTGCGCATTGTTTTAACATTTTAAATAGTAAAACACCAACATATAACAGTTAGTGTGACAAAATTAGTATGTGTAAGCAGATGGACTTGTTCTTGTGGTATGAGTTAGATGGCATACGTACTAATGTATCTTGGAAAGGCTACAGAATACCATGAAAACTATTGCTGGAAAAGACATAGAAGGTTTTTGTTTTGTTTGGTTTGGTTTGGTTTGCCGGTTTTTGTTGTTTGGTTGGGTTTTTTTAACTGAAATTCCAGCAAATTGTATGTTTCTGTATTGATGGAGATATTACGTTTTTTAAAACAATCAGCAACAATCATGAGAAAAAATTGACTTTGACCAGAACAAAATGCTTGCATATGCAATTAGTAAGAGAGTGAACTAGAAGTAGATTTCTAGACGTGGACTTAGAATTACAGCAGCTCATTTCACAGTTTTTAACTGGAATTATTAAATAGTGCAGACACTAAAATTAGTCTAAATGAGCTATTCTACTTAATTTGATTCATAAAGTTCAGTTTTGTGAAGTCTGAAGCCACAGTCTGTGTTACTTTGTATTTAATCCCTCTCCCCCAAAGACCCCAGTACGTAAAAACAGTACAAAACATTAATAAAAATATGCAAAAGATTTCTGACAGTGTAATCCCTAGGAAAAAAGCAATATTTCAGGGAAATATTTTCCTGTCAACAAATGTGGGAGATCTTAGAGAATTAAGTATGCCAGCGTATTAACTAGGGAAGGCACAACCATTCTTCACTCCTAAAGGCTTGTTGAGGTCTTACTTAACCCCCACCCCCAATCAGTTCATATTCATCATCCCCTAGTGGCTCTCATTACCATATCAAGCTTTGTATTCCTGTCCCTCCATTGGTGGAAAGCTGGAGGAATATTTTACTGGTCTACAAGTTTCTATGGCAACACTGTGCTGCTAGAGCTATTTGTGTCAGTATATAAACTATAAGTAGCCTGTAATCTTAGCAGGCAAAATTCAGCCCTCTCTACTCCTGCTATAATTCCTTTACATTTGGCTGGTGCTTCAGCTGTCGTCCATCTGCTGCTGCTGTGTTAGCTTCAGAAAACTACAGATTTTTGTTAAATTTACACTAACCAAAAATGCATTAAGCAGCTGTCAGCAGAAGCGCCTTTTTTCTATTAAAGATGTCATATAAATACTACACTTTTGGCAAAAAGGGTTGTGTTATACAGGGGAAGCAAACAGTTACACAACAAGTATTTCTAGTAACACTGACATTTATTAGAATAACATTTTCTCTTACATCCTTTAATTTCCTATATTTTTACTTAGAATGGAAAAATTTTTCAGGTCACTCTTTTTAAAGTCATACTTAATTGATGATTTGTCTTTTGCTCAGAACTCTGATAGGGATGTTAAAGGAATAATGAACTAATTTCAGTGTAAAATAAGTGGAAAATGGCAATTGTTTTTCTATCAAGCTTATCAGCAATGCAATGAACATCTTTTGGAATCCCAAAAAGTATGTCAGATATGATCTCTTCTGGCTAAAATTGTAAGCTTTATTGTGTGCTGTTTCATGCAAGACATAACACTGATTCTGTTAATGTAAAAAGCTATTTTGCATTGTTCTCAAGTAAAACAGTTAGACTTGGCATCCATAATAAAACATAGAGTATATAATAATATATAGCATATCTGAAGGCATGGGCATACAGATCTCCACCTTTTGGACATGATTAACAGAATGGAATAGACATCTCATGATTAGTGAGGGCACCTATAGGTACCCTAGACAGCATAAGTAGGCAGGATGCAGAAAAAGTAAAGATAGCTTCTGTCCAGTAATTGTGCATTTGTTACAGGTTGTCCCCAAATCAGGTCTCTTGGTATCTTTCAAACGCAGCAGCATATGAGGACTGCACTGGATACATGCAGAGACATTTTTCTGATTTACTCAATAGGTCTTATATTCATTGCTTAGCAAGTTCTTTTTGTGTTTTATTTCCATTTCAGTTGAAATCCAAGATTCTCATGAAAGTGATTAAAGATGCCTCAGCCTGCAATTACCTATTACTCACTGGTGCTCTAAACGGTTCATT